>OX328124.1:85775029-85907529 GCA_946811695.1 Gonocerus acuteangulatus
AAATTCGCGCAAAAAAAAATCGTAACGCTTACGTTTTTGAGTTCATAAGCTTCTAAGTACTCGTTTTATATGATTCCTGGGCTAGGAAAACGAATGAAACCATTTTCAAGGCGATAGCTTTAACCGTTTTCGAGAAAATTGGAAAAATATTTTTTGAATACCGTTTTTGGTTAGGGTACTTAGAATCATGGGATTCAGTTGAAACATTATCTGCATGTTCTACTTTCATTAAAACTAATATGTTAAAAGTTATGTTACGTTTGGAGTTAAGGAAGGGTTAGAATAAAATATTTTATGAACAGACATGAAAAGTTTTGGGAACTTCGTATACGATCATTAATATCTCGAAGACGGTTGGGAAATCGTGGTAAGTGGATAGAAACTATTTGAAAGCTTACTAAATTCTCTACAAAAATGATTCTGAAACTATTTTTGATTAGGTTATGTCAATCGGAGAAATAAGTGCTTAAAACTTCAAATACGCCTGTTTTGTTCTTATGAACGGGTTTTTGTCGATCTTTTTGTAATTTTTGTCTCTTTCCCTTGGTTTTTTATTGCTTTTTATTTTTGTAATTTCTTATGTTAGGAAAATGTATTTGTTTGTAAAACAGGATAGGTAAAATGAGACCATTTTTCTATTGCTAGAAATAATGAAAAGTTTTGGGAACTTCGTATAATTTCTTAATATCTCGAAAACGGTTGAAAATCATGGGAAGCGAAAGGTTACCATTCGAAAGCTTACTAAATGCTCTACAAAAAATGTTCTGACGAAAGTTTTAATTAGGCAATGTCAATCGGAGAAATAAGTGCTTAAAACATTAAAGTAATTGATTTCGTTTATTCGGTTTTTTTTGTCTGTTTTTATTCCTTATTTTTTCTTAATTGCTTATAGTTGGATAATGTATTTTACAATAAAACTGGTTAAGTAAAATAACAAAACAATTTATTGTTAGAAATATAGATTTCCTAGATTCCAAGACCTTGTAACTAGCGGGACCCTTTCTAGTGTTGACCGACCCTTCCAGGTAATATCGTAAATCAAGACCTTTCAAGACTGGTGGAACCAAAATAATAACTGCTTCTATTTTAATCTTCAGGCGATTCGCCAAAGTTGCGAAGCCTTATCAATAAATAAATATTTTAATCTTTCCTAATAATAAAGCTAGAAAATTTACTGAATCAATTTACATTACTAAAAATATCAATAGAACCATTAATTTCAAAACAGATGTTAAAGGTATAGGACAACATTATGTTGACATATTAAATAAAATTAATTTTTGATGACAGTGTAACAGATTACTTTCACAGTTTAAATATCTGGGTTACATACCTCAGTGTATTGTATATTAAATATGGTAATAAAACAAATGTTAAGTAGAGATTACACAATTTGTCTGTGATATGTTATACATAATTTATTATATATTTTGACTAATTGAATTTTAATGTTTTAATTTAGTTTTTAGTTATACCAAATATAATAGGCCTAGGAAGCTTGATAAAGTCTAATATGGCTGTGATAATGAGTGTTTGATGTAGGTGGAATTTTGACTTGGTTCCTTACAGGAATCATGTTTATTTATTGTATGACTGTTTAGTGTAACTAGAGTAATGAACAGGACATGGTGAGTTTAAAATTATGACAATAAAATTTAGTAAATAGTTTTGGAGGATGTAATGTCTGAAATTAATATACTATTGTAGATTGCCTGAGGATGGACCTGTGTGTCCGAAACGTTGTGATGGAGGAATAAATGGAAAGTTTGAAAAACTTTTTGAAGGGTTATTCTTCACCTGTTTGGTATTATTAATTAATACCCTTCATTTAGTAATCGTTATAATATTTAAATGGAAGAAGAGAGGATCCATTTTAAAGGAGTAGAAGGAGTATTGGCAGATGATATTAATAAAGAAGAAGACAGGCATTACGTCAAATTATTAACTAAGCTAGTGTTAAAAAAGGGAAAATTGAATTGTCAGCTATATTATTTAAGAAAATGTTTAGAGTTAAACATATGTCCTAAACATATCTTTCATACTATTTTAAAAATTGATAATTTGTTCATTAATGAATTTCTGATTAAAAATTGCAAAGTTAATTTTTGTGATAGTCTTAGCAATAAAATAATTAAATTGGAGATGAAGCAAGCATTCTGGTTAAGGATGCTAATTTCAAAGAAAATAGATTTGGTATTAAATAATGTTAGAGATAAATACTCTTTGGATAACGTAAATTTTAAAGAAACATTAGTGGACAAAATTAATTTAATTTGCCAGAAAGTGGTAGATAATAACAAGCGTAGACTGGATAAAAAATTAGAAAGGAAAATTAGGCCTAAATGTAATAAACCAGCTTTAAATATAAATGTTAAAAAATTAGATAGCAAATTTGATAATATATCATCCATTAAAGCAAGTAATGTTGTCCAGCCTTCATATATTAATAATAATAAAGACTTAAACGATAATAACATGCTTAAAATACTGGAAAATTATAATAAATTGTACATTACTTCTGATAGGGTTGAAAATTTAACTAAAACTAAAATACCAGTGAATGTAATAAATCTTCTGTCTTTGGGTGAAAATTTTAGTTTAGATAGTAAGAATATAGATAAAGATATTGTGACGTTAATCACTGATCTTGAGAGTATTTATGACAAAATTGACTCAACTGAGAGCCATATTAATGGTACTAGGAATCATATTTGTAATATAATTTCTAATTATATTACACAATGTAACAAAACTAACAATATAACAGCGCTTAATAAACAGATAAATAAAGATTTTGAATTATTTAAAAGGTTTTTAAAAGATCATAAAGATTTAATTGTGATTAAATCCGACAAAACAAAGAAATTAGTAATAATGAACAGAACTGAATATATGAATAAAATGAATATTTTGTTGGATGATAAAGCAACTTATAAAAAGGTGAGAGCAAACCCTGGTATAGAGTTAGCTGGTAAAATTAATAAATATGTTGAGAATTTGCATAAAAATGGCTATATCGATAAATACACTAAAAATAGATTAGCAGCCAACAATTATACAGAGCCAAGGATTCATGGTTTGGTAAAACTCCATAAACCTGGAAATTTATTAAGACCTATAATAAATAATATTAATGGACCTAATGATAATTTGGCAAAATTCATGTATTCATCCTTAAAATGTTTAAATACGTTATATGATTATGATATTAAAAATTCCTATGAGTTAAAAAATAAATTAAATATGATTCAGTTTGATAAGGATAAAGAATATGAATTAATAAGTTTTGATGCAGAGTCCTTATTCACCAATATATCTGTGGATGAATGTATCAGAATTATAGAAAGTAATTGGGAATTAATAAAAAATCATACCCCAATTAAAAACAAAAAGCTATATTCTGAAGGTATCAAATTATGTACGTTATTTGGTTATTTTAAATTTAATGGTGATTATTATAGACAGGTATATGGTTTGCCAATGGGTGGCAGATTATCAGTTGTGTTAAGTAACGCCCTATTAAATAAGCTGATTTATGAACAACTTAGCAAAACTACTGTTAAACCAGTGTTAATAACTAAATACATAGATGACTTATTACTAATAACTATAAAAGAAACGTATCCTGAGCTATTAGAGCTGTTCAATTCCTTTCATAAAAGAATAAGATTTACCCATGAATGTACAACGAATAACAAACTGAGATATCTTGACATGGAGGTTAAATTCGAAAATAATAAAATAACAACAAAATGGACTAAAAAAGATATTTGTAGCTCCCGTATTTTAAATTTTAATTCAAATCATCCTAAAACTCAAATAATTAATACAGCTAAAAATTTGATTAACAAAGCTATAAATATAACAGATAGTATATACTTGAAAGAAATAAAAGGGAAAATTTATAAAATACTAGTGGACAATTTTTATCCATTAAAGCTAATAAATAAACTATGGTTCAATAAAATTAGTAATAATACAAAGAGTAGTCCAACCATAATACAGGAATCACAAGAGAAACTAATAACACAAGCATGCAAATTTAAGGTGAGATCCAATGATAATAAGCCTAATTTAATAACTGATTATTTTAAACTATTAAACAAAACTATTGAAGAGAAGGGAGAAAATACTAGTAGAGAGCAGTGTAATGTAATGGGTAATAATATAGCTCATAAATTAAAATATATTCCTGGTTTAACTGAAAAAATAAGGAAAGGATTAAAGAAGTATGACCATACTAATTTAAAGATTGGTCTTTATAATGATAATAAAATAACAAATGCATTAAGTAATATGAAAGATAGAATAAATAGTATAAATAAACAAAATGTGATTTATCAAATTAATTGCAAGCAATGCATAGATAAATGTTACATAGGGGAAACTTCCCAAAATTTAAAAAATAGGTTAAAACAACACATTTATAATTGCAATAATAGTAAAAATGTCAATACCACAGCATTGGCAAATCATGCTATCACCAAACAGCATAAGTTTGATTATGACAATGTTAAGATTTTAAAAACTGTTAGTGATAATAAAGCTAGAAAATTTACTGAATCAATTTACATTACTAAAAATATCAATAGAACCATTAATTTCAAAACAGATGTTAAAGGTATAGGACAACATTATGTTGACATATTAAATAAAATTAATTTTTGATGACAGTGTAACAGATTACTTTCACAGTTTAAATATCTGGGTTACATACCTCAGTGTATTGTATATTAAATATGGTAATAAAACAAATGTTAAGTAGAGATTACACAATTTGTCTGTGATATGTTATACATAATTTATTATATATTTTGACTAATTGAATTTTAATGTTTTAATTTAGTTTTTAGTTATACCAAATATAATAGGCCTAGGAAGCTTGATAAAGTCTAATATGGCTGTGATAATGAGTGTTTGATGTAGGTGGAATTTTGACTTGGTTCCTTACAGGAATCATGTTTATTTATTGTATGACTGTTTAGTGTAACTAGAGTAATGAACAGGACATGGTGAGTTTAAAATTATGACAATAAAATTTAGTAAATAGTTTTGGAGGATGTAATGTCTGAAATTAATATACTATTGTAGATTGCCTGAGGATGGACCTGTGTGTCCGAAACGTTGTGATGGAGGAATAAATGGAAAGTTTGAAAAACTTTTTGAAGGGTTATTCTTCACCTGTTTGGTATTATTAATCTTTCCAAATTAGACTAGGGATAAGAACGGAACCGCGCTAAGATGATGCAGTTCCTGCGAGTCGGACTTTTATTTTAAAAAAGTCCGACTCGCAGGAACTGCGTCATCTTAGCGCGGTTCCCTAAATCTCGAAGAAATGGAATAGATTAGGCATCACAAATCGCAGTAAACTGGCAGTAGCCAACTTACACTGAATAATACGGATAATTCTTAATCCTCATTCTTGAGGAAGTCCGAATAAGTCAATACAATTGTGTACTCAAAAAATACTCACCCTTCGACTACTGTACAGAAGGCTCTATTTCGAACAAAAAATTCGTTGTCATTTTAAGTTTCTTTTGTTTTACTAGCAAATTCATTTTACTGTTATTATCAACTGTAAATATGTGCTTCATGGCAAATAAAACTCCATTCTCTCGAGGGTAAAATCTTTATATAAAATAAGAAATATAACTTCAGTTGTAGGCTATGAGGAAGGTTATATAGATAGGAGAATTAAAAACAAACTTATGTATACGCCATCATGATTAGCCACTGCCATCATGATTACCACAGCCACTCCAAACTTATTACCAATACCTTTCACTATTTCTTGGCCTATTTTACTAAAATACTAATTTCACTGATAAATGCAATTTAAAAGAAAAAAACAACCAATTAAAAAGTGAGATAAAAAAAGACAAAACCCCGTTCAAAACAACAAAACAAACACTTTTTAAGTTTTAAGCGCTTATATATCTGATTGACTTTGCCCCATCGAATATTTCTTCTAAACCTTTTTTGTAGAGAATTTAGTAAGCATTCGAATGGTCACCTTCCACTTACCACGATTTCCCGACCGTTATCGAGATATTTACGGAAACTTTTCATGTCTATTATTAAAATATTTTCTTTGCACACTTCCTTAATTCCAAACATAACCAAAATTTAAAAATCTTAGTTGGGATTCATTTCCAATATGTAGAAAATATTTCAATTGAATCCCGCGATTCTAAGTACCCACAAAAAAAAAAAATGATTTACAAAAATATTGATTCCACTTTTATCAAAAACGGTTACAGATATCGTCTTAAAAATTGTTTCATTCGTTTTCCTATGTTAAGAACCCTATAAAACAAGTACCTGCAAGCATATAAACTCAAAAACATAGGCGTTACGAATTTTTTTTGCGCGAATTTCGCCCCAAACACTATCTTCCCGTGGGCGGATTCTTCTGGTTAACGAACTTGACCTTTCAAATTAGAAGACAGATTTTTGTACCAAATTTCATCAAAATCGGGCCATTTTTGAGCTTGCTAGAGCGTTAACAGACAAGCATATATATATATATATATATATATATATATATATATATATATATATATATATATATTTATATATTTATATATATACAAATTTGAACCACCTATATTTTCGTGATCTATGGGGTCTGAAACGAGAAAGTTTCTAGTCGGCACTATCGGATTGCGTCGTGAGGTCAACCACATAAGCGGGTTCTCCCTATGGAGGTAGAGAGGAACCGCGCTAAAATGAATAATTTGAAATTTTTTTGGATCGGCCTTTCGGTCTGATTCTAGCCAAACTTGTGAACAATGTACTCCTGCCTGTACTAAGAACTTAAAAATACACATCTGTTCTTTACCACGACACAATACAAAATAAACACTAACCTGCATCTTTTCACAAAACGTCACAATACGAAACTAGTAAAGTTAAAAAAAAAAAAAAAATTTTCTTTGCAGTTCATTTGAAGTATAATGGCAGATCTTGAATTATTAGAAATAAACGGTGATGGTCCATCCAAGGTAATAATATCCTAAACCCTTGCACAGCCCCCTCACCTAACAGCCTCCCCAGTCAGAACACTTCTTGTTAATGCTGGAAAATATAAAAGGTAATATTTAAATTTGATCTTCCATTTAAATTTAAATTTTAACGTCCATTTATTATTAACTACGAATTTTAGGACGGGTTATCTATAGGTTCCCACCCTTATCTAGCCAGGAAAGAAAAGGCACCCCCTCCCTATCTTCCATTTATTATTGCCAACGAATTTTAACCTGCTCTGGTTAAACGGCTGTTACTCGTAACCTATAGATAACGGGTTATCTCTAGGTTAAGTGTTTCTTGACACTGGCACGGAGTGATCCAGCCTCACGAAGTCATTATACTTTGATTACCTACATATCAATTAATGAATAAATTATAGTATGACTTCATAAAATTGTGGAGTAGCGTTAATTTTGATGATACATATTTAACGCAATAAAATAACTACTTATCTTACGTGACGAAGCGCGGGTAGTCAGCTAGTATTTACATAAAGCAATTGGAATATTAGAACTTCACCAAAGTAATGTCTTTAAAAGTATGGATCTTTTCTTTTTAACGCCTGTTTTCAACCTCCCTGAAAACCAGTTACTGACGGCAGCAGTTGTAATTGTCGTTCTCGATGTGTTACCAATTTTCTTATGAATCTTCAAATCCTTTTAGAGACGTTTGGAACTAATCCACCAAAATCCATTTTTTTTAGGATGAATGCGTGTGACCCAAACTCGCAATTAGGTTGAAAAGGATAAATTGCTACTCTAGTGGTAACAAATACAAGTATAGTTAAAAATCCGCAGAATTGCAAATTACGATTTGAGTCTGGTCTCAATGGCTACTCTTGCCTAAAAATGGATGTTGAGATTCAAGCGACATCTCGTAAAACACGGAAATATCCCACATTGTTTTTAAAGTTCTTCACTTTTGCAAAACACATTTGCAATTCGAAATAAGTCAAAAGTTAAAATGCCTAGCTGCCACATCCATGGATTCCAGTTAGTTTACTAATGGCTTAAATTGTGGAGTGTCTTATGTCCTAATCACTTCAGGAAAAATTAAAAATTGGATTTTATAATCTACATAGATCCAGAGCAGTAGCTAATCTATATATATATATATATATATATATATATATATATATATATATATATATATATATATATATATTAGATCTATATATAGAGAGATTACGTGTCTGTCTCTTCGTCCGTTTGTCTGTTTGTCCGTTCGTCTCTTTGTGTTGTTTGTTCCTTATACAAATCTACACCGTTTGACCGATTTTTACCAAACTTGGCACTCAGGTGGGCCTTGATAGGAGAAATATCCTAGGTTAGGTCAAAATAGTCAAATTTCAAAATTTGGTCAATAGGTCAAAAGTTTTGTTAAAGAAAAATTGGCTACACTGAACCATTTAGATTCTGACGACCATTTTGAATCGACTGTCATTTTGAATAATGTCTCATATCTATTTGTTGATGTTCTTGTTAATTAGAATAACTTGAACTCATTGATGACTTTACATCATTATATAATCATGTAATGCAGTTTATTTCAATTTTATATCCACAGTCACTGCCTAACTAAGGAGCGCTGGCCTTTCTTTGATAAGATCTATCTACTTGCAGGCTGTGGTGCTGGCCTTTGTCGGTTGTTCTATGAATTGCTGTGGTGCTGGCCTTTGTTGGCTGTTTCACGAATTACTAAACAGATACAAACAAATTCACACCGTTTGACCAATTTTGACGTAACTGAGTATACAGGTTGATCTTGATACGGGGAAAGTCATAGGCAGAAAGTAGGTGTAGTTTGGCACACTGGATAACAGCTAGTAATTAATAATTCTACAAAATATCACGCTTTTTAGCGTACTTCCTATCCTCTTAAGAAGAGGAAATGAGGTTATGTCATCAACCTGATGATGTAAAGATGATGTGGAAGTATGTCAACGATTCGTTTTGAATGGATTATCTAAAAACTAGTATTTCAATTGTACCCGAACCTGTCGGCGAAGAGGGGGAGCTAAGTAAATGTAAACGAATAATAATTAGAATTATCAAATTCTTAATGGTATAAATACCAACGATCAAGGAGGTTGGATCCTCCAATGCGCTTTAGTTCAAAGGAAGCTTGAACTTTTTAAATTAGAACACTTTCATTTTTATTTTCTAATATACTAAACAAAATAAATAATCAACTATAGAAAACAAATAAATCAGCTGAAATAGCAATGGAGCAATTGCACGCGTCGGTGGCAGCTCAATGACGCAAACAGTCGCAGTATTTGCAAATTAGCTCATCCATGTGAGGTGAACACCATGGTCCTTCGAGAAAGTGTGGTAGGAGACACAGTAAGTATTTGAGATACTAATTATTTGATGTACCAATAGAATTCAGAATTGCACCATTAAAACAGGTTCAATACAGAACAAAGTGGATATTGCAACTTTAGATCCTGTAACTTTACAAATAAATTTAACTTTTCCAGAATGATTTTGCCCTGGAAGTGTACACTATTTGTTGTAATAAGACAATAGTTGTATTTTGATTGGCTGAGTATCTTGACATACCAGGATGATACAACCAATAAGTACTATACAAAGCTCTCGCCGATCAGCTAATTGGAGGGCCAATTTCTAATTAGTGTACTCCATGAACTTTATCACTATAATTAGATCTGTGTACATGCAATGCTCTCCAGGACATTGTCAAACGAAATATCGTTGTTGCAGACTTTAGAAATGGTCACCGTGGTACCGTGGAAGTGCCATCAGAAGTGATAGACGTGAAAAGGTGATTGGAAATTGAAGAACCTGACTCATGTCCATATAATATAAAAGGACGTGCATCCTATGTGTGAAGCCTATCAAATGCCTCTCACAATCCACCATATATTCGAGCATTGTTCAACATTCAATTGATAATGTTCTATTGCAGGAATCGTTTCAGCAGATGGAGACATTGGCTTACCAACCTATATATTAAAATAGATTACATAAACTAAAAATAGCGGGAACAGTTTCACAGACGTGCACTTAAAGAATAAACCACTAAAAGGGCAGAATACCCCTGCAGTTGATCGTCCAGGAATGAAAACCTTATTTATCTATCTAGAAATAGTTATTTTTATATAGATTTACTCAGTCTAGTTTTTCCATCATACCTCATTATTATTTCCCCTTATTTCAGTCTTAACATGAGAGCTATGAATACTGCAAGAAGTATTGGTTTTTTAGAAGATTGGGATAGAGGAAGACACTCCTAGGAGTGAGTGTGAGTTAGGGTGGAAGAGAAGACACTCCCAAACAGTGTGCGCGGGCATCCAGAAGATATTCGACTCACAAAGGCTCTCACACTGCCCACGCCTCCTCCATTCTTGAATGGACTACCGCAGCAACACTTATAGAACCTACATTTGTAAACATTTTATTCTAAATATTTCCGAACTATGACCTAATTCTCTATATTATGATCAGCCAATCATAACTAGTTTTATTATTGAAGATGACCGACAGATCCATAAAAATGCTCTATTTCAACAAAAAAAAAATTACAGTTTTGAAATACTCCTCCCACTAAAAGGGGTTACTTATTTACTGAACTAATTCTTTGAGACTCGATAAACAGTATTGGATTCCATGGAACACTATAAATATTTAAAATAATGCAGTTTTTAAAACCATAATAATGTTTAATCAATTTACTAATTAATATGGTAAATTATTAATACCAAACAGGTGAAGAATAACCCTTCCAAAATTTTTCAAACTTTACATTTATTCCTCCATCACAACGTTTCGGACACACAGGTCCATCCTCAGGCAATCATGTCCTGTTCATTACTATAGTTACACTAAAACAGTCATGCAATAAATAAACATGATTCCTGTAAGGAACCAAGTCAAGTTCCTTACAGGAATCATGTTTATTTATTGCATGACTGTTTTAGTGTAACTATAGTAATGAACAGGACATGATTGCCTGAGGATGGACCTGTGTGTCCGAAACGTTGTGATGGAGGAATAAATGTAAAGTTTGAAAAATTTTTTAAGGGTTATTCTTCACCTGTTTGGTATTATTAATTAATACCCTTCATTTAGTAATCGTAATGGTAAATTATCGTTATTATTCAAAAAAGTATCAAAATGGCAGCATCATACAATTTTAGCATAGATATGCTTTACCGATGACTAAACTGAAAAAAAAGTTACAAAAAAATTTATTTCGTTTAGAGCCTGCAGTTCAAATTCAGGAACATAAATACGCTTTAGGTTCACCCGACAAACCTACGTAATTACAAAGGCACATGAGCGGTGGCTATGTTCGTACGCTTTTCAGCATAGTCATCGCTAAAGCATATTTATGCTAGATGTGTTACAAAAAAGTGTCCACTGGCGTTCGCGCTGGTCATGCACGAAAAAGAAGACTGCATGTTATACAGTACATTAAATAGGTTTGTCGGGTGGAGCTAAAGTATATTTATGTTCCTGAATTTGAGCAGAAGTCTCTAAACGATTTATATATATATATAATTATTAAACAAAAATTTCCCGTCCCTGAAGGGTTAAGAAACTGCTACAAGGAATACAAATGTGCATAAGGTTAACAGTAGTCCTCTTAAGGAAAATTTTCAATAAATCTTAAACATGTAATTTGAATATTTTCTATTTTAAGGCGATATTAGAGGGGGTTCAAGTAATTGGTCTAATGTATAAATAACTTTAAATGATCCTGCTATTGATACTATATTAAACTAACGGATGAACAGGGTCAAAATTAATTATTACACAATATACATAATATACACATAATTATAATTATATTAGCACATTAATGATGTGATCATATTATTTTAGAGAAAGATTATTTACAATTACAAACATCATTATTACATTAATTAATAATTTCAATAAATTATTTAGTATCGTATTATTAATTATTAAGAATTTATACTTTTATTATTTATACTTTAGTTGTAAAGAAATGTTTATTGTATATAAGTAAAATTAATAATGATTTCAAACACTGCATAGAGGCCTTGATAAAATCTGTCACCTAATTTAGATTTTCAGAAAATGAGATATAAATTTGGCTTACATTTTAATATACCAATCTTAAAATTGAAAAGGTAACAATAACAAGTTAACGTAAAGTGGAAAGTATATAAGTTCAACCAATATGTTTAACCCTTAATTCTTTCTCAAATTGTTTGTTAAATACAATATTTGACTAAGAATAATTTTGTAATGGATGGTTATTGAGCGAAGAAACCGTGACTGCATAGGACTCGACACAGCTACAAGAATCATTAACAACTGTCTCCAGAACTCATGAAGTCCCTGGTAAAAGTTTCAAAGTCCTAAAATCTATGAGTCCTGTCTTAAACTTTGTGCGAGTTTGACAGTCAGGAATCTGATTTTGGGATTGTATACAATTTTTATTTTATTTTTTTAAACGTTATATTAGTTTCTTGTTTCTACTTTTAGCGCGGTTCCTCCCTTCCTCCACAGGAGGAACCGCGCATATGAGGTTGACCTTATGACGCAATCCGTAAGTTCCTACTAGAAAAGTTTACGTTTCAGAATCCATAGATCTCGAAAATAGCGGCGGTTCAAATATTGTTCATTTGTTTGTATTGGACACAATATATAATATAAATGTTCGCTCTCTCACCAGCTCAAAAATGATCTGATTCTGATGAAATTTGGTACAAAAATCTTTCATCAGATTTGAAAGGTCAAGT
Organism: Gonocerus acuteangulatus; assembly: GCA_946811695.1. NCBI lineage: Eukaryota > Metazoa > Arthropoda > Insecta > Hemiptera > Coreidae > Gonocerus > Gonocerus acuteangulatus. Next base: position 85,787,796 of record OX328124.1, read on the forward strand.
TCGTTAACTAGCAGAATCCATCCACCGGAACATGCATTATGCAGCAACATTTGCGTGGAAAAATCGTTACGTTTTCTAGTTCATAGGTAATCGTTTTATAAGTTCCTTAAGAAAAAAAAAAATTTAAACCATTCTTCAGACTATTTTCAGTTTGGGTATTCAAAAACGACTGATTCAGTTGAAACTTGCCCTACATGTTGAACATTCATCTAATCTAAGATAATTAAATTTTGTCAACATGCGTTTGGAGGTAAGCAAGTATTAGAAAACAAATTAAGATAAGAGATGGGATCACTGGAAATATTATCTACTCCTCCATGATTGTATAGGAAGGGTGGCAAACTGATGCTAGACGAAAAGAACATAATTGCCTAGTCAATAGTTTGCAATCCAGTTCCATTAACTATTATTTTATAAAGGAATGTAAATAATAATTATAATATATCATTGTAAGTTGTAAAACATACGATGAAGTCTTCGATAACATGATACTATTTATTTTAGGTATAAATAAATATTTATTTTAAAATAGAATACGCTTTTCAGCTGAAGCTAGAGACCATTTGGAAGGAGGGATTTATGAACGTCAAGAGGAGTGATGTATGGCTCCAACTTTGTTACAAACCTGAATATTTTATCTTTTTTATGCTTCGAAGTCATTATCAACGTCAGACTTTTTCATTGAAAGTCTTAAGGAGAATGGAAGGGAAACGAAAAGTGTAAGTTAATGCTACAAATAAAGCATTGATAAGTTCATGAATCCTACAATGTTTTGTATGGAAGACCACTGCTTTGGTATGAAATGTCATGGAGATGGTATAAAGCGATGAGTTTGCATCGTTTCCATGGAAGATTTCATTGAATGGATTGAAAATCAAGAGAAATCCATAAATAGAAAAAAAATGTAAATTTTAACTAAAACAGCCTTAAGTAATTTATGTTGGTGAGGTATTGAAAATTTAACTTGTAGACTTCCACGTTTGAAATTATCACAAAACATATGGTCTTCGGACATTTACAGTATCACCACCTTCTTTGCCGACGCACAGTGGACCAAAATCACGATCTAGCTGGACAAACTTATTTACTTAAATAACTAATTTAAAAGGATATTGAAAATATAAAGTTACATTCTTATCAAGATTTTCTTCGATCATGGTAAGTGAAAAATATCGTAGTCTGGTAATGAGTGGATCCTATGAAATGATGCATAGTCTCTATGTTTCTTACAATTCTAGACATTTTTCTTTTTCGGGAATTTTTGTGAAGATAACTAAAATACATTCAGGGGATTTTCTTGTGAAATGGTACTTGTTAAGGGTACCCAATATTATGTTAAAATGGTATGGGTTGTGAGCCTTTTTTTTTTTCTTTTTCTTAAGAAATTCGAAAGACTATACCGCCAATATACCTTGAGAGAGAGAGAGAGAGAAAGAGAGAGAGAGTGAGAGTGAGAGAAAGGTGAAGGCTGGTAGCAGCTGTCCTCCCATTCAGGCAGAGTTCGTCCCCACTTTTCTCCTTTAATCTCTTAAGGAGTTTTGCCCTAAAGGTTCTCAGTCCACTCGACTAAACTGAAAACACTATTCCACCTCGGATGGTATAATTCTCAGGTATTTTTATACAAACTACTATTCTCAAAAGACTATCCATTGTTTTCACAAGTACCACTTGGTAAAGAAAAATTAAAATAAAGGAAATAGCATTATTTAATTTATTTTATTAATTGATCCGGAATTTATATTACATTATACTTCATATATATATATATATATATTGATGTTAATACGGCATTTTCCCGCGGTCGTTTTATATATCGGTTTACGGAGAATGCCGTATTAACATCGATAATCCTCCCCAGCGAAGAACCATTAAAAAAAAAATAATACATACAGTCGTATATATTATTATCACTTATGTCTGAGGTTTATTAACTCACACTATTTGTCTTATTTATGAGTTTTAAAAGTAAATGCTTTTTATATTTTAGTTTTATTATTTTAAACTGTTTTCTCCATCCAAAAACATAGTAAGAGTAAAATTTTATTTTAAATTCAATAAAAAGGGAACGACTTGAATTATTTCTAACTTTATTAGATATCTAATGAATATGAAACTTCCCAGCCATGGGGGGAGGAACCCATTCTATGAAAACCCAGCACATCCCAAGACTCATATGCTATTATGAGGCTGATCATGGAACGGACTCCAAGAGAGAGAGAGTTCTAGGTCCGCGGGCTGTCCTCTGCCCCTCTACTTCGGCTGTTCTTCTCATCTCACTTTTATTTATTACATATTCCAATTTATACCCAAAAGGAAACAATTAGTAAGACAGTAGCTTAGCTTTTAAAAGGGATATTTTATATTGAGGTGAGGTTTAGCTGTCCTCTCAATCTGTGCCATGGCTGAATGAGAACAGCCTTGCGAGGGAGGGGATGAGCACAACTCCCAGTAGACCCGTGTATGGTTACGATATCTATGTTGAGGCATGAGAGCAACGCAGCGGTGTCGCCGTGGTTCTGGACTCTGTTGGCTCCCATTCCACGGTCTGAGTGAGAGTCTTTTAGATATTTTTTTCAAAAGATTTAAGATTGTCACGAATAGTATTTAAACAAATTCATTCCTCTCGTTAAGAGTTCAAGAGCGTCCGCGGTTGAATAAACTCTTCAAAAGAACAAAAAAAAAAAAAAAAAATAAACCTGGACTCATTTTTATCCTTCTTTTTATCACTTTCTAATGGCATTTGCCGTTTAAAAGCAACTTAATCAATACCAAGTTGTTTGGCTGCGCCGGTCAAGATTAATGATGGTCCTGAATAATGTTTTAAACTTAAAACGATTTTACTTTTAAGAATTTACTAAAAGCTTTGCTGAATTAATTCTTTACTTAATTCTCTATAATAATGAATAACAAGAAAGATTAATATACCATTCCAGAGGACAGTGTTGGTTTAGAGAAATATGCAAGATATAATGGTCAAATATTCATTAATCTTAGTTTTTTTTCAAAAAGTAGTTCATTAAATAAGTTAATAGATTTTCAATCGTTGAAATGTTTTATTCTTGTTCGTAAAATAACCAATGAGATTGGTAGTTAAATTATAACTTCATTTTGGTCAGCATGTTCGATTGTAACTAGATTTCGTGGTAATTTACTTTTCTTCTCTTCTGACCATGGTTAGTGACCATATATATGTATGGTCACCAATATATATGTATATATATTTCATAGAGAAATCCAATATCAATATGAATTCATTTAATCTTTTTATTTGTTGACTTTTCCAGATTATGCATTTTTTTTCTTAAATGTTGTGAAGCAATTTATGTCAGAATGCAGGGATATATGCAAACTGCATTTAGTTAATGCCATAATTATCAATACAATAATTAATAATACAATATAATTATATTCAATTTTTATTTATTTATGTTTTTAACTTTTCCTTGATATATTTTATGAGATAATGTAGAATTATCACTTTTCCCACTGAATGACCTCATTGCAGATAAGCTAGAGGAGTTAATGATTCAAATGACCTTCTTAAGTCTCTTTTAAAGTTCAAGGAAATGTCACTGCTTTCCTTAATTGACAGTCGTTATTACTTCGCCTAAATGAGCTTCATGTATAACTCAGTACATATTTTGCAATAGAGATGGCTTACATGAAACATATTTTGAATCACATTTGGGAACATAGTTTTTCTTAATCAAATTTAGCAAAAGAACTAACATTAGAATAATTTTATTTTACGTATGTTATACACAATTATTACAATTTCAGGGCGATTCTTTTTAACAATACTCCTAACACGTCGTAAGACGAATTGTAGAATATCCACGCTGAATATGAATGAAGCGAAGAAATTATTCTATAAAGTTCTATTATTTACTATTTTAATCTAATTTCATTCATTAATTCAATTTAATTTTTGTTTTCAAGGGATACTGTTTTTCTCTCCCCCCCCCCCCGATTCCTAATTTGTGTCACACTTACCCTCTTTACCAAGTTTTTATAAAATTTTATTTGCTCAACAATTGAATATCCTTATTTTACACTTTCATGAAAAATTGTAATCATGCGTTTATTATTATTTTATTATGATTATTATATGAATTGCCTTGTTTCAGTGTTTTTTATACGTCATTCTTAGAATTCATGTCTGGTAATATATTTTAATTTACATGTAAGTGTATTATATATTTGATAAATTTTAACTGTACGATACGTGGTTTCTTTAACTGAGCGGTTACTTGGTTGCGGATGCTCATAAATAAATATTATGTATTCAGACTCTTTAAGTTCAATTCGTTATGAAATATATTCAACACACATACTTTGGTATTTAACATTTTTCAACAACTTATTCGACTCCAAATGTTAAATAAACACGTATCGTTAGTATGGCTAACAAGTACTGACTTAGACGAACTTGCTAGAACAGCCACTACACTTCCAGACATTACTGAATACGACGTTACTTACCAAGATATGATTAACCAAAGCTCCACCCTAATACTCACCCAGTGGCAAGTCTCTTAGACTGATACATGCTAAACAAACTAAGACAGTTGAAACAAACATTAGCGGAATGGACATCTAGCAGGAGAAGTACACGGAGAATAGAAGTCATACTGACTCGACTCCGCATTGGACATACCCTGCTTACTCATGGACACCATATTACTAAACAGAACAGAACTATTTGTGAACAATGTAACGCAATACTTACAAAAAAAACATACCCTGACAAATTGCAGAAGACGAGAAAATGTAGAAATACCAGTGGACCAGACTCAACTTCTAACTGATAACATCCATTATATTGAAGCAATAATGAAATATCTTAAAAACACTAAGATATAAACAAAAATCTATTTTTCCCCTTGCTTAACGTTGTTTAAACTATGGGACATTCCAAGCCAAATCATCCAGCCAAAATGCATTTTGACACCCAAGGTTGTCGGATCTTGATAAAACTTGGTGAGTGTATTCTAGTAATGGACATTACTACAAATACCAAATTTTATGTTGTTATATTCATTAGTTTCTGAAATGCAGCACTATAAAAATTCTTAAAAATGTGCAAAATATCATTGATCATACATCTGGCAACAATCTATACTTTTACAAAATTTGCTCTAAAACTGCTAATTTAAATGATAGGGTGTTAATTTTGATTTTAATTTGTTCAGCATTAAATTGTCAATGGAAATATATTGCTAGATATAAGATTTAGAGCCATATCGTCGATACAAATGCAAAGTAACGAATATGAAAAAAATCATCTTTCATTGTCAATCTTTACTAATTTCTGCTGGACTTATGTACGGCAAATTCTTGAATCTTAGTTCACTCTATGAAAGGGAAAGTATTCCACTGTCGATTGGTCAAATCTGCCGAATATTTGACTGTCCAAAAAAAAGTTATGAATAAATGCTTTTCCACTCTGAAAAGTGGTGATTTTCACATTCGATACTTTGCATTTGTAGCGATGATATAAACAGTTTAAAAAATTCTTAAATAGCAAAATTGAGATTGATCCGAACATTGATATGCATCCATAAATTGGCGAATAACATGAGTTTACCTCCACGAACACCTAAACCCATTATATCGCCAAAAACTAGATTAAAAATGAAACAAAACTGGTGTAATAAAATTAGTGGGCTTTTGAGTTTTTAATAAGTTAAGAGTTGATCAAAGTTTTACTATTAAAAAGTACATAAATCCGCTATTAGACTGCCTCTATTAACTCTAAAAATACCCCAGTAATACATAGAAAAGTACCATTACAATTTTGCTGGCTACCTGTATGATATTACTAACTAAAATAAAACAATAATATTCGTCCTTGAGTGTCCAATAATATTCGTCCCCTGGATGATTTGGCTTGGAATGACCCCTTTATATTTAATGGCTAATGTTTTTATTCTCTGATGTAGCGAATGTGGCGGTTAATTGTTATTTGCATTTACTCCAAAATGTTCAATAGTATATAAGTCACTTAGAATATTTTTTTTTGGTTTGCTTTTTGTATACTTCTATTCTTTAGGGTAATTCTATTTCTAGTTTACAATTTGACGTATGTGTAGGATCATATACATTTTTAAGTGTATATAACTATGTTTGTATAGGTGTATAACTATTTTTAATATTTTACAACTTATTATAATATACTTGGGGGGGGGGGCGAGGTTAGCTCAGTGGTAGAGCACTGGACTAATAAGTTGGAGGACCAAGCACTAAAGACTTTTTTCTTCTAGTTTACTCGTTCATGGGTTGAATTCGGCCCCCCTGACCGTCCCTTGGCCAACCCAGCCTTTAATTAATTTAATAATGGGTACGTTGATTGCTAATGACTCTAGCAGTCGAAGCAGCCAAGGGGAAAATCAGGCGGCCGGAGCTTAATACTGACCAGACTATCTCCCTAGTGTGCCGTAAGGTCATTAATCAGATACCTCTATAGTATCTGCCCCTGAGGGCACTTGTGGCCTTTGTACAGGACTGATTTTTTTTTTTTTTAATATATGGGTATATTATAATTTCAATAGCATATTAATGATTGAATGTATATGTAAAAACTATATGGAGTGAGTCGCTTTCGTAGCGGATGCTCAACAATAAATAAATAGTCATAAATAAATAATTTCCATGGGCAATGACCTCTGAATACAAATGAAGTGTAGTCTTCCTCTCAGCTCTGGATTTTATTTTTTTTTACAAAAATATGCATAATATTCTTGTAAATGCAACAATCCATTCTCCAAGTATATTTGAATTTTTCCGACTTCTCCCCCTGCCCCTATAAGTATTGTGATGAGGGTTGAAGAAGGAGCTCCCCCCTCCCCCCAACTGAAGGGAGTCTATGCAAATTGCGGTAGAAATGGAAATAGGTCTCGTTAAGGTGCCCGACACAAGCTAAATATTCATTCTACACAGTCTCTGATTGGCCTTGTCTTCTTCTTCGGCTCCCCTTCCTCTCCCTCTCTATCTCCTCCTCTAATGGTACTCTCCATTTGCTCAGGTTTTTTTTTTCAGTTTTATTAAATATGACACATGTATTCGTAATGGCTTAAGCTGGTAAATATCTAGTCCTATGCCCATTTTAAGAAATTTGCTCCTTGAAATTTATTTTCAGTTTGTTTTTTTTTATGTTTTTTTTTTTTTTTTTTTTGTTTTTTTAACATCTGTACTTTTTAAAGTACATTAATTAAGTTTGCTCACATTTTAAATCATAGTATATACAGAAATTGATTAATAAAACTGACAAAATAATTTAAAAAAATATGTATATATATATATACAGGGTGTCCCAGTATATGTGTCCCTCCCCTTTTCCTCCTAGAGTTGTTGGAATTTCGAAATGAAACTTGGTAGGTCTTAGTTATGTTGCATGAGGTTACTTTTGAAGGTTTAGTTGACTTTGTAACATTCTCCAGTTTTTCTCCAGCGCATCTAACTCTTGATTTTCCAATGGCGGCAGGTATTTTTTATGACGAGTTCTGATAGAAAATTTAATTTTAAGACTAATTTATTCCAAAACATCTTTTGATCCGACGCACCGTTTGCGCGTAAAACGCAAAAAACTGAAAAATATCGCCCTTTTGTAGACAAATTCCTATTTATCACTGAAACCAAACCTTTTACGTAAAAACACCTCGATACAAACGTTGTAGCATATTAATTTTCCTTTCAGGTGATACCAAGATCAAAGTTGTAGGTTTAATATTTAACGGGACATTATGAATGAAAAATATACATTAAAAGTTTTAAAATATAACAATTCAGAAAATCGATATGAATAGAAAAAAAAGTAGCTGACATAAACAATAAAAAAAAGTACTTATTTACTTTATGAAAAAAACTATTTAAAAATTATTATAAAACAGAACAGAATAAATTTATTTTTCCATATGAAATTATTATATCATAAAACTAAAAAAAAAAAAAATTGCCTTTGTTTTCATTCATAATACCCCGTTAAATATTTAATCCACAACTTTGATCTTGGTATCATCTGAAAAGAAAATTAATAGGCTACAACGTTTACATTGAGGTGTTTTTACGTACAAGGCTTGGTTTCAGTGATAAATAGGAATTTGTCTACAAAAGGGCGATATTTTTCAGTTTTTTGCGTTTTACGCGCAAACGGTGCGTCGGATCAAAAGATGTTTTGGAATAAATTAGTCTTAAAATTAAATTTTCTATCAGAACTCGTCATAAAAAATACCTGCCGCCATTGGAAAATCAAGAGTTAGATGCGCTGGAGAAAAACTGGAGAATGTTACAAAGTCAACTAAACCTTCAAAAGTAACCTCATGCAACATAACTAAGACCTACCAAGTTTCATTTCGAAATTCCAACAACTCTAGGAGGAAAAGGGGAGGGACACATATACTGGGACACCCTGTATATAAAAAAATTATAATAATAAATTAAAAAAAATATATAAAAAAAAATGGGTAATAAAAATAACTAAATAAAAACAAGTAAATAAAAAGAAACATTTAGTAAGAAATAATGATAATTACAATTTTGGAAGGAGCCAATCAATATTGACACTTCCTACTTTGGAATGCTTTTTAGTCTTTAATCAGTTAATTGATCACGAGGCCAATGTCTCTTTAGCCTTCTAGGCGGGTTTCTTGGGTGAGTTTGAGAGGAAAGAGTTTGTGCTCTGGGATTGGGATGGAAAGACTATTTGGAATGAAAGGTTAGGAAACGGGATTTTGCTAGTTCTTGAACGAAGGGGATGTTGAGCTCATTATGAAGAGTAAGTCCAAATAGGTCGGATAATGGTTTTGTATACAATGAGTTTATTGTGTGTTCTCAGTCTCTCCCCTTGTATTCTCAGTCGGGTGTGTGGGTTTCAAGTGAGTCTACTGTCCAGTAATAATCCCAGGTAGCGCACCTCGTTGTATATGTGGAGTTCGTGGCTAAATATGACGACTGAAGGGCATGCTCTTTTATTGAGGGTGAATGTAATTTAGCAGCATTTTTATTTTCAGTTAAATTCAGGAACTACTTAGACATTCCATATGACTTACTGACTAAACGAGGCCCACAAGATATTAGATCATTTCCGCAATAAAAAATTACACAACAAATTATAAAACATACATAAACAATACTTATAGATACAAATACATTTTGTTATTGAAAAAAGTAAATACAATATTCTAAAACATTTTTTTTTTTTTCCAAAGTAAGTTAATAGTGTAATTGGATTTATAATTTATTGTAACTGTATATATATATATATATATATATATATATATATATATATATATATATATAATTCCAACATTTTATTTAATGTATATGGAATAACCGAATCGCCTTTGTTGCGGAAACTCAAAATAAATAAATAAACAAATAAAATCAGTCCAGAAAATGTATTTCTGTGAGTACCTCCAAGTAGTTCCTTCATCTAATGATAAAAAAAAAAAATCAGCCCCGTAAAAGGCCACAAGGGTCCTGAGGGGCAGATGCCATGATCATACCGCCCACTAAGCAGATAGTGTGGTCAGTACTATGCTCCGGCCCCTTGATTTTACCCTTGGCTGCTTCGACTGCTAGAGTCATTAGCACCAAGGTACCCATTATTAAATTAATTAAAGACTGGGTTGGCCTAGGGACGGTCAGGTAGGCCGAATTCAACCCATGAACGAAGACACTAGAAGAAAAAGTCTATAGTGCTTGCTCGGGATTTGAACTCAGGTCCTCTAACTTATTAGTCCAGTGCTCTACCATTGTGCTCTCGCCCCCCTCATATACAGATAAATGTAAGAAATATTTCATAAATAAACTTAGTTATTCCACCTTAGATCGACACATTTTAGGTAAATGTCTATATTTCTTGGCAAGATATTCACGTCTTGGCACGATGTGTTCGATATTGGCTGTTACTTTTGAGATCTTCCTTCATTGTTTTTCTATTTTCTAGCATTGGTATATTATTTTAGTTCAAAAAACTATATTGAACCATTAGAAAAAATGATTCACTATTCACTCTTTAATGAATACATGGATTGATGGAGTTAAGGATACCTTCAAAACGTTGTTTTTACGTTTTTATGGGCCATAATGTCCTAAGAAAAGACAGTATAAAATGTTACAGACAATTAATTTAAAGTTTACACTTATTCCTCACGATCATCTATTTAAAGCTTTTAGTTTTTGATATATTGAACCACTTAAGTCAACCACTGGACCATTTTTCAACACTAGAATATGTGGACTTAAAAGAAGTTTTAGTAACAAAGAGTACCATATGGGCCTTATAAACCTCTCAGAATTCCTGAGCTGAAACTAACTTTTCCCTCAAGAGGGAACACAAGCTCATCTAGGGATAGAATGAAGTGAGTGAGCTTGGCTGAGGACCATGAAAGGGAAAGAAATGGGAAGGTTATTGTTGGTAAGAGTGGGATTATTTGTAGAGAAGGCCATTGTTGTGAAGGACAAGATGAGAGGACGAGCATTATAGCTAGAAGGATAAGTAAGGATCGATAAGCCATTGGCTTGGCTCGGTGTATTAGGAGAAGGAGCTACAAGTGGGAAAGCACCTTCATGGTCTTCTTGGATTGGTCTTGTCGAGGAGTTGGTCTTTTATGAGGTTATAGAAAGATTCGTGAAATAATTTATTCTTTATTTTATTGATTTATTGCGTTTTATATTGCGCAAAATCAGTATGTTGTACTCCGAATCGATTATATTATCATTGACGAAGAAATATATATGCTGGTGTTTTCCGCAATAAACAAACCTTAAGGATTCAAGGGTCACCCCATGGTCTAGCGGTTAACGGCTTGGGAGATAGGGGTTCGAGTCCCACCTGCAGCAGGAATTTTCTCATCCCACTGCTCGTTGAGAAAATTCCTCAGTGCGATGTCGGCGCTAATGGCCCAGACGAAAACGAGATTCTTCATATTTGATTGTTACCTCCACTATCATTTAGAATCAATTTGGCAACGGAAAATTACCATCCTTTGATTCTTCTTACTAAAGTTGGTTTAAAATGAAATTTTGATAGGGAAAATATATACGCCAGAACATTAAGAAGTGAAGGAATGGTTCGGATTTGGCAAAGATAAAACGTCGTATTTTTACGGCCGAAGAAGGCTACCAAAAAGCTTGCCGAAACGTTCAAATTATGCTATTCCCTAAAAACCTTTTCCTTTTTGCCGAATCCCAAACATTCCTGACTTCTTAATGTTCTGGCGTATACATTTTTCCTATTTACATCTCATTTGAAATATACATTTGTAAGTAGCATTAAACATTGGTGGAATCAAATTGATTCCAAATGATAGTGGAGGTATTTTCTAGACATAGCTTGAGCCTTCTTTTTCCTACATTTTGTTCCTACCACGTCGAACTATGGAATATGAAAAATCTCGTTTCTCAGATTCGATACATTGCTCGTGCATTGTGGACGATACGGCTTGTCGCAACTCTTACCCATCTAGAATGCCTTTAATTATGTATCGAATAAGATCATTTTTCAATATATTACTTTCTCAACGTATCAAATATGTCCGTTCGCAAGTTTTTTTCCGATTTTCATATTGGATAGTTCGACTTGGTAGGGACGATATTATAACTCGTATATAACGAGCATATATAACTGGTATTTCGTTTCTCATCATTATAAAGCATTAGATAAACTGATTTCTTCCAATGGGTGATTTATATTGTGGACAGCATTTGTATATTCGTGCCAAGTGCTTAGCAGGTCTCATATACATGTATCATATATATGTTAAATCCTATGGAATAATGTAGTTAATATTATCATTGTATGCGAGTCAGTTTTTTTAGGTATAGAGAGAAAGTTGAGTAATATTTCGTATTTGTGCACGTGAAGTGACAGCTTCCTGTCTGAGGAACTGGTAGGTTGCGTCTTTTTGAGTCGGGCGCGTATCCAAATTACAAGCTACTCGCAGGAAATATCTTTTGAGGAAGTTTGTTCGTAAATTCAATTGGATTCAAAGTCTCGTAGGGTCTCGATTTCGGGCGATTAGATTTTGGTAAGAATGTAACATCGGTTTTTATACGAGTCATTAGGAATAACAAACACTGAAGACTAAACTAAAAACAATGAACGTTGACATATCCTTTCATAAGGACATTTACTTAATGACTCACATCTCTCACAAAACAAGTTCCTCTTAATTGTATTGTAATATATTTTCAAAACTCCAGAATCTTCCACAAAAAGTATAGAATTATTTGTGAAGATTTAATTTTTGTATTTCTGTTTATTATGATTTTAGGTAATCATTACGATGAGGTTCTACCGCTCTGCATCTCCCAGAGCATTGCTAATTCATCAATTATCCAGACAAAAGAATTTAACGAATAATTCGCACATTACTTACCACTAAACAACAGTCCGGCTAATTTATCACTCCGAATCCGGAACCAGACAAAACACCGAGAAAACGCCCCATTATCCTCCGCTGATTCTTGCTTTAATATTCACAGGGCAATCTAATTTACATTAATTCCAACAAACCCACGTTTTCAGAGAGCTACTCAAATGAGGGAGCGGAAGTTTTGAATTCATCGCAGTACATCTAGTTGGACTAGCTCGATGCAATCTCAAACTGCCTCTCATGGAAAATTCATTGTTCACTCCAGTTGAAAATTTTCCGAACACTGCATATAAACAATGGTTTTTAGGCCACTTTTACGGTTGCTAAATGGAAGTTCCAGCAAGCAATTTAAGACATATAACGGCAAATTGTATTATGTATTACGTTATATAAGCTTTTAAATTCTCTGCTGAAAGTGGTTGTAGATTATCGTTATGTAGACAGTGTAGCAACATCATATGTTAATGTGTTTATCATATGTCAATTGTTTTCTATATATGTCATTTGTTTTCTATCATATGTTCTTATTAGTTCAACACACACCGTTTTTCAGTTTATGTTTATTATGTTTATACTGTAGTACATTCATTCAATAAAAATGTTGTTCCAAGTATATATAAAGTGTATCTTTCACTGGCGACGAGGATAGAAGTAAAATAACAGAAATATGCCGCGAAAAAGAGGAGAAGCAGAAGATTCTTCGTTCCATTTGGGCGAAGAAAATACTTCTAGAAGGATTCCATTTAAAATACACAGTTTCGAAGGTAATGAAGCAGAGGAATGGAAGTACTGGGAGCAAAGGTTCAACATCGCACTCCGCGCCAGCAACACTACCAGCGAGGATATGCAGCGAGATCTCCTACTATCCAGGATGGGCTCCCAGCCGTTCAGTATCTTGGTGGATCATTACAGTCCTGATGACGTATGTAATCAGTCATTACACTCTTTGCTCAAAACTCTTACACAGTACTACAGTCCAAAGGCAAGTACTCTCACTTCACGTATTATTTTTGCTAGACGTTACAGGTTTGACGGGGAAACAATAATTAGTTTTGTAAATTCACTAAAACGTTTAGCCAATCCTTGCGATTTTGGAAAAAATTTAGACGAACATTTACGAGACCAATTTATTATTGGAATATCAAATGACTTTTGGCAAAGGGAACTCATTCGACTTCACGACTCTGGACAAATGAGTTTCTCTGACGTACTTAAGTCGGCTTTGCTGTTAGAAAGTGTTGAGTCCCAACAGCGCCAGCTTCAAGGGTTGTCTGTGACAAACAATAGTCCCACTAAGATTAATAAAATTTAAAATAAGAAAGCACCTCTGGAATTGCACTGTTTTCGTTGTGGCGGCAAAATTCATAAATCTGGGCCCTGTCCAGCTGAAGGGCAAGAATGTCGGGGCTGCCGAAAAATTAACCACTTTTCTAAAGCCTGTTTGGTTTCAGGTAACGCTATCATTGTGAAAAAACTTAATAAGGTTCGAGGGGAGGATTACAGTTCGGGATCAGATAGAAGCTCCAGTTCGGAAGGTTCAGTACGGAATATTTGTGCTATCAAACCCCCAGGGTCCCAGGTAATGCTGAAAATTAAAATAAATAACATGAATATTAAAATGCTCTACGATCCAGGTGCCTGCAACAGCGTAAACTAGGATCTCCTAATCTTGGAAGAACCCCGAACCTTCAAGCTTTTACGAGTCTTCCAATCAAAACTCTAGGCAAAATAAATGTTATGGTCACTGCGTTCGATAAAACAAAAGCTCTGTCAGCTGTCAGCATTTAAACTGCCGCTTCCGCCAGGATCACAATTATGTCATCTTAGCCAAGTAGTCAACAAATCATTAAATACTATAACAACAAAACTGATTGAAGACTTTCCAGAAGTTTTTGAACCCGGTTTGGGCACGATAAAGGGCAAGGAAATGAAAATTCACTTGCACCCCGATGCTAAGCCAGTGGCATATAAGCCTCGCCCTGTACCACTTCCATTACAGTCAGCTATACACAGCGAGCTTAATAGACTGGTTATAGAAGACGTGCTAGAGCCGGTGGATCCATGCGAGCACCCCATAGAATGGGCCACTTGTCGTTGCGATGAAGAAAGATGGTCGTGTGAGACTTTGTGCTGACTTTAAAGTTACAATAAATAAATACGTGATCAATGATAAATACCCACTCCCTATTTTCGAAGATATCGCTGCCAAACTACAAGGTGGTCGAAAATTCACGGTGATCGATTTACACGATGCATACTTACAAATACCAGTCGAGGAAAGCTCCCGTCGATACCTGGTAATAGCAACACATAAGGGGTATTACCGGTACAAAAGGTTATGCGTCGGTATCAAAACAGCACCTGCCTACTTCCAGCGTACAATGGATGAGCTCCTAGCAGGAATCCCTAAACCAGCTTGTCTATTGGACGACATCATAGTCACACGATCTACAGATGAAGAGCACGAGCACAACGTGAGGGAGGTTCTAGCCAGACTCCGGAAAGCAGGGATTAGGACCCAAACGTCGAAGTGTCACTGGTTTCAAAGAAACGTGAAGTATCTTGGCCACATTTTTGATGAGGAAGGTATTCATCCAACGTCTGAGCACATAGAAGCAATAAAAAAGATGCCTAACCCAGCAAACGTGAAAGAGTTGCGCTCGTTTCTCGCCTCAATAAATTATTATGCCAAATTCGTTCCCAATCTTCAGCGAAAATGTGCACCACTCCATCGTTTCTTGCAGAAAGGAACTAAGTGGAATTGGACTTCCAATGATGACAAGATCGTTGATCAACTGAAAACTTCGTTGACAACATCAGATACGTTAGTCCATTACAATCCAAACTTGCCGATAATTGTTTGTAGTGATGCAAGTGACGCAGGCCTGGGGGCGGTAATATTTCACAGATTTTCTAATAATTCTGAAAAGCCGATAGCATACGCATCCCGGTCATTGACGAAAGTAGAGCAAAAATACAGCGCACTGGATAAGGAAGCATTGGGACTCGTATTCGCAGTAAAAAAAAATCACCATTTCATATTTGGAAAAACGTTTATCTTAAAAACAGATCACAGGCCTTTATTACATATTTTTGGTGAAAATCAACCCATCCCTAAACTGGCAGCAAATCGTTTGACTAGATGGGCACTCATTTTGAGCCAATATTCTTACACTATACAATTCATTGAAGGGAGAAACAATTCGCCTGCCGAGGTTCTTTCTCGACTCCCACTTGCAACATCTGAGGGTTCTCCTGTGGAAAACCTTGGTCACCCTTCCAATGGCCACTTACTTCACTTAAGGCTGGAAGATTCATCCCTTACAAAGAAATCTCTTAAAGCTGAGACGCTAAAAGACAACACTCTCCTTAATGTTATAGGATTTCTCCAGAAGGGCTGGCTGACAACCCGGAAAGATGTTCCTCAGGTTTTGACTACGTTTTATGAAAAGAAAGAAGAAGTTTCTTTCGAAGAAGAGATTCTTCTTTGGAAGGGGAGAATTATTATTCCGAGCGGTCTACGCCCAACAGCACTAAGGAAGCTACATACCGGTCATCCTGGAATATCTAGTACGCGGGCTATTGCAAGGTTCTATATTTGGTGGCCTCGCATCGACCAGGACATAGAGAATTTCGCCAAAGGTTGTAAATCCTGCCAAGAGAATGGTGAAAAAGAAATCGAAGCGCGAAGTTCATATTGACTTCGTTGGGCCTAACGAAGGGAAATTTTGGTTGGTTCTTATAGATGTCACGTCGAAGTGGTTAGAAATCAAACCAATGCGATCCTCAACAACTTCCAAGACAATTGGAGCACTAGAGGAGATGTTCTCAAGAATGGGCTTGCCTTCAGCAATTGTTTCGGACAACGGTCCTCAGTTCACTTCATATGAATTCTCTCAGTACTGCAAGGCGAATGGGATTCACCACATCCGCACGGCACCATACCATCCTAAAACAAATGGGCTTTGTGAGAGGGCAGTGAAAACATTCAAGCGTCGATTCGCAGCTTCTCGAAGAAACGGGCTTGACCAAGAAAAGCGACTGCTGCAGTTCCTTTTCTCCTACAGAACGTCACCTCAGAAGACAACAGGGAGGAGTCCAGGAGAAATACTATACGGGAGACGGCTGAAAACCACTTTCGATCTTCTAAAACCAGATCTTAAACGCACAGTCGAGGAAAATATCTGCAAGCAAAAATCTATCCATGATCGCAGATCCCGCCACCGTGAATTCAATGAAGAAGATTGTGAATGGGTCTTAAATACGTCGGGGAAAGGTTACAAAGAAGGCCTCATACTCCGAAAGACTGGAAGGTACTCCTATCTGGTAGAAGTTGAGGGAAGAGAAAGGGGAGTCCACAGACCAACTCAAATCCAAACGTCCTGAGATTTAAAGAAGCTTGTCAGCGCAAATTGAAAAAAAAAATGCGGGGGAGAAGTGTAGCAACATCATATGTTAATGTGTTTATCATATGTCATTTGTTTTCTATCATATGTTCTTTTTAGTTCAACACACACCGTTTTTCAATTTATGTTTATTATGTTTATACTGTAGTACATTCATTCAATAAAAATGTTGTTCAAAGTTTATATAAAGTGTATCTTTCAGACTGTAACCAGGATTCGATAGCAATTGGTGAAAAAGTAAACCTACTACGCAGTAGAACCCCGTTTATGAAGTTGATCTCATGACGCCATCCGGAAGTGCCGACTAGAACATGTTACGTTTCAGTATACATATATCTAAAATGGTCCAATTTTGATGCAATTTGACACAAAAAAATATTTCGTCTAATTTGAAAGGTCAAGTTCGTTATCCAGCAGAATCCGTCCATCGGAGAAATAATTGCTTAAAACTTCGAATTTGTTTGTTTTGATCTTTTTAACGTGTTTTTGTTTAAGGGTAGCCGCATGGTGAAGAGGTAGAGGTAGAGGTAAGAGGGAAGAGGTAGAGGTAGAGGTAGAGGGAACTGCTTTTCCAGTTTTACATGATTTGAGGGTCAGTCTTCAACTGTTGTTGCAAGAAGAGAGGTTGTTAGGATAGTTTATTTTTTTTACAATGTTAAGTGACAGTAGTGAAGATGGTGGTGACATATCGACTGCGCGTACATGGTGGATAATTGGCACTTTAAGTAATCGAGTTTTTAGTGCTCATCCCATAAATCAAGTGCGACAAATTTTGGGAGAACATCGCCATATTTTTTTTGCAACTCAAAGAATACCCAGACATATATTTGTCTTTCTCATACAAATGACGGTTTTAGTGGTTTTTTGCCATTTGTCCGACAGTGGAAAATCGAGAAGTGAGAATTAAGTGGTCGATAATTAAATCTTCTTTCATTTCACTACCGTTAATAGTTATTCACGATCCCAAAACACTAATTTCAAATTTTCTAGAGTGAAAATACGACACAAACGACCACACGTGCAGCAGAGGTTGGAATGGGAGAGTAGAGGACTTGAAAGGACCAATCACGGAGAAGCCACGTCATAGACCGCGCTGTAGACCGCTCGAAAAGATAAACAATTTTGTCTTTAAAAGCGGGCGGGACCTCTAGGAGGCCCGCGAGGTACACCTCTACCTCTACCTCTTCACTATGCGAGCCCCCGTTACAAATAATGTGTTTGTGTTACATAGAGGTACCTCTACCTCTACCTCTTCCCTCTACATCTACCTCTACCTCTTCACCATGCGACTACCCTAACTCACTTTTTAATTGGTTCTTTTTGTTTCAAATTGGATTTACCGGTAAAATTAGTATCATAGTAAATGTAGGCAAGGAAATAAAAAAAAAAGTCCGACTCGCAGGAACTGCCTCATCTTAGCGCGGTTCCGTTCTTATCCCTAGTCTAATTTCGAAAGATTAAAATAGAAGCAGTTATTATTTTGTTGAGAGGAGATCGTTGACCGTTGATGATGCAAGGTAGGGATTGTCCGGGTTAGGTCACTGCTACTTAATAATACATACCCCGTATGTGTATGTATGTGGGCATATATATGTACATATGTGTGCGTGTATATGTGTATGTGTATATGCATATATATAAATATATATATATATTATATATGTATATATGTATATATATATATATATATATATATATATATATATATATATATATATATATATATATGTTAGGTATATTTACATAGATATGTGCATATATTAGTGTTAAATATGTCCTACTTGTATTTACAGCCCTGATGAAGGCTTGAAGTTCAAGCCGAAACGTCGGCACAATAAAACCATTTTTACGATAAAATGTAGTTTTATTAAGTAGCAGTGACCGAACCCTGACAGTTATATTTTGGTTCCACCAGTCTTGAAAGGTAGGATTTACAATCTTACCTGGAAGGGTCGGCAACACTAGAAACCGTCCCGCTAGTTACAAGCTCTTATTTCTCCGATTGACATCGCCTAATCAAAACTTTCATTAGAACCTTTCATGTAGAGCATTTAATAAGCTTTCTAATGGTATTCTTCCGTTTACCAAAATTCTCAACAGTTTTCGAGATATTAATGAAAGTTCCCAAAATTTATATTATTTCTAGCAACAGAAAATTGGCCTCATTTTTCATATCCTGTTTTACACACAAAATTTTCGCAACATAAGAAATTACAAAAATAAAAAGCAATAAAAAACGAAGGGAAAGAGACAAAAATTACAACAAGAACGACAAAAACCCGTTCATAAGAACAAAACAGACGTATTTGAAGTTTTAAGCACTTATTTCTCCGATTGACATAACTTAATCAAAAATAGTTTTAGAATCTTTTTTGTAGAGAATTTAGTAAGCTTTCAAATAGTTTCTATCCACTTACCACGATTTCCCAACCGTGTTCGAGATATTAATGAAAGTATACGAACTTCCCAAAACATTTCATGTCTGTTCATAAAATATTTTATTCTAACCCTTCCTTAACTCCAAACGTAACAAAACTTTCAACATATTAGTTTTAAAGAAAGTAGAACATGCAGATAAAGTTTCAACTCAATCCCATAATTCTAAGTACCCAAACCAAAAACGGTATTCAAAAACTATTTTTCCAATTTTCTCGAAAACGGTTAAAGCGATCGCCTTCAAAATGGTTTCATTCGTTTTCCTAGCCCAGGAATCATATAAAACGAGTACTTACAAGCGTATGAACTCAAAAACGTAAGCGTTACGATTTTTTTGCGCGAATTTCGCCCCAAACGCCATCTTCCAGTAGGAGGATTTTGCTGGTTAACGAACTTGACCTTTCAAATTGGACGAAGGATTTTTGTACCAAATTTCATCAAAATCGGACCATTCGTCTTCTATCTAGAGAGCGAACAGACAAATATATATATATATATATATATATATATATATATATATATATATATATATATATATATATACAAATTTGAAGCACCGTTATTTTCGGTCTCTAGGGGTTCTGAAACGCGAAATTTTCTAGTCGGCACTTCCGGATTGTTTCATTGTATCAACCCTATAAGCG
The DNA here is from genome assembly GCA_946811695.1 of Gonocerus acuteangulatus. Lineage (NCBI taxonomy): Eukaryota > Metazoa > Arthropoda > Insecta > Hemiptera > Coreidae > Gonocerus > Gonocerus acuteangulatus. The sequence continues at coordinate 85,807,659 of OX328124.1, forward strand.
GGGTTCCTCCCTATGGGGGAGGGAGGAACCGCGCTAAAAAACGTTTGGGTAATATTGTTTTTCTAGAGCGAACGTTAAGAAGGCGGGGGAGTCATTTTTGTCAGGCTACTGTCAGTTTTCTGTTGTGGCGCCTTAAACTTCCTTCTCTTTTAGCGCGGTTACTCCCTATCTCCATAGGGAGAACCCGCTTATGAGGTTGACTTCATGACGCAATCCGGAAGTGCCGACTAGAAACTTTCACGTTTCAGACCCTATAGATCACGAAAATATAGGTGGCCCAAATTTGTATATATATATATATATATATATATATATATATATATATATATATATATATATATATGTATGTATGTATGTATATATTTATATATACGCTTGTCTGTTCGCGCTCTAGCAAGCTCAAAAATGGTCCGATTTTAACGCAATTTGGTACAAAAATCTGTCGTCTAATTTGAAAGGTCAAGTTCGTTAACCAGCAGAATCCGCCTACTAGAAGATAGTGTTTGGGGCGAAATTCGCGCAAAAAAAATCGTAACGCATACGTTTTTGTGTTTATATGCTTGCAGGTACTTGTTTTATAGGTTTCTTAACATAAGAAAACGAATGAAACCATTTATAAGGCGATATCTGTAACCGTTCCTGAGAAAAGTGGAATCAATGTTTTTGTAAGTCATTATATTTTTGAGAGTACTTAAAATCGCGGGATTCAATTGAAATATTTTCTAAATCTTGAAAATTAATCCCAACTAAGATGTTTAAATGTTGGTTATATTTGGAGTTAAGGAAGTATGCGAAAAAAAAAATATTTTATTAATAGACATGTAAAGCTTTCGGATCTTCATACATTTTTCGTAAATATCTCGATAACGGTTGGGAAATCGTGCTAAGTGGAAGGTGACCATTCGAATGCTTACTAAATTCTCTACAAAAAAGGTTCTAAATCAATATTCGATGGGGAACGTCAATCAGAGATATAAGCGCTTAAAACTTAAAAAATGTTTGTTTTGTTGTTTTGAAAGGGGTTTTCTCTTTGTTTATCTCACTTTTGAATTGTTTTTTTCTTGTTTTAAATTGCATTTATCAGTAAAATTAGAATAGTAGTAAAATAAGCTAAGAAACGGTGAAAGGTATTGGTAATAATAAGTTTTGAGTGGCTGTGGTAAACAGGATGGCTGTGGCTAATCATGATGGCGTAGTTTGTTTTGAATTCTGCTGTCTATATAACCTTCCTCATAGCCTCTACCTGAAGTTATCGTTATTTCTTATTTTATAGAAAGATTTAACCCACTACAGAATGGAATTTTATTCGCCATGAAGTACATATTTACAGTTGATAATAACAGTAAGAAGAAGTTGCTAGAAAAACAATATACTTAAAATGACAACGAATTTTTGGTTGTTTAGAAGAGCCTTCTCAGCTAGTAGTCGAAGAGTAAGTACGTTTTCAGTACATAATTGTATTGACTTATACAGATTAAGAATTATCCGCTTCTGTGTAAGTTGGCTACTGTCAGTTTCCTGTGATTTATTAAGCTTATCTATTCCATTTCTTCGAGATGTGCGTAACCGCGCTAAGATGACGCAGTTCCTGCGAGTCGGACTTTTTTTTATTTTATTTTATATTTTTAACGAAAGATTTAACACTACCGACAACTGCTTATATTCATTTACTAATAGTTATGAACGGAACCGCTCCATGATGACGCAGTTAATGGGAGTAGGACTTTATACAGCATATAGAAAATCTTTATATTCTGATTCAGGCCTCGCTGGGATTCTGTTTTTCCAAATATTCAGCTTCTTTCCCCAGCAGAGTTTATATTTCTTTTGTAATATTTCGCCCGACACCTCTCTGGTTTCATCGACCGAATATTTCTAACTTCCTAAAGGTAGCAAGCTAGTCAAGAAAAGATGTGGACTAGCAGCGATTGCGCCAGCTTGAAAAACTTGCACCCCTGAAAAAAAACTTGAAGAAATCGACCGACGAAGCAAACTATTTCGGACAAAATATAGCCTCGGCTGGGAAAAGAAGCACGACAATTAAAAAGAAGATGAATCTGTATATTAAGAAACATTTCATATTTATTAAAGGTTATATGAACAGGTTACATTTTTAAATACTGAAGACGAAAGAAGAACGTTGGTAAAATAGAAAAAAAAAAGAATAATAAATGAGCGGCAAAACAGGCGACCGAGGTTGTCAGTACTGGTTATTTATCTGATTCATCAAAGTTCGGTATGAGAGGGGAGATAGTGTACTCAGAGCTTCGGTTGCCTCATTTCGCTCGTGCATGTATCCAGTAAAGGCTAGCTGAATCCAGATACTACCTGATACACCAGCAAGCTCCAAAAGCAGGGAATTAAGATATTGCAGTGCAAGCAGGGTGAAAGGGCGGGGGTTAATCAGAGCTTGAATATGGCAAGACAACTCCTAAATGTATATATATATATATATATATATATATATATATATATATATATATATATATATACATACACATATATTAGGCCGGCAAACGTTATTTTGCCATATACATAGTTTCTAATGAATATTTTGGTAGTGAAATAATAATCCCGTACCTGTTGCGGGGTCTCGTTGTGTGGTATTTATGCAATATCCGTCTTGTCCCTTCCAGAACATTAGCCGATATTGGTTAGTGTCGAATGAAATGCCTGCATCAGGAATGGACTGAAGATTATTATTTCTTCTTCGAATCAGGATTTCTCATGCTTAGCTGCATGGTCGCCAAACACGATTCAAGGTACGTCATCAGAAACAGGTGCATTGAAAGTATTCTCTAGATGGTTCTTTATCAAGATTGATGACAATAGCGTGATTGTCACATTGTAATTTGTGAATTTGTGATTTATATAATTTCAACAATTCATTCTGCTAATTCAATAGAACGTCCAGCTTACTGACGATGCGTCTGGCAAACCGTGAATTGAGGTTAATGTAGCCCCAAAGTGGATCCACGCGATTTGCGAGTGCGTTTTCGGAGTCCTCACCTCCCATGAAGTAAATTTGTAAAAATAGACGTCGTTCGTTTGGCATTGGCAGCAATGATCACACTTTGTGATAAATATGGCCTTTGATTTTGAATGTTGAATTACGTTGTTGACCATTTGCAGCATTATGTTTTACTATTTCCGTTGCTCCCAACGATGTCATTTGGAAACATGAATTCAATGTTATAATTAACTTCAGGAACAGGTCAGAATCTTGAGTGATATTTCTTTCAAAAGATCATAATATGATATTGTACATATTATGTCAAATAAAACTACATTTTATAATTAAAATTTATTTATTATAATTAAAGTACTAGTATCGTTATTATAAAATGGGGATTGGTGGTGGAAGGTTGAAAATTTAGGGTTGCATGTATTTTTTAATGCTAAATCATAAAAAAATAAAATATTAATGAAATATTTTGTCTAAATAATAAAAAATATTTTTTTGGGGTGGGCCCCAAATCACATAGGGGTACAAAAGTTAGTTATAAACCTATTCTCAGACCTACTGATTATACATATTAAATTTCAACAAAATCCGTTAAGCCGTTTCGGCTGAGTATAAACACTAAACCTTTGACACGAGAATTATATATATATATATATATATATATATATATATATATATATATATAATATGTATAATATATATATTATATGTATATTGAATCCTCTAGCAAACGATTGAACGAGTTCGTTTACCAGCAAAATCGGTCAAGGGGCCAGCCTAGTCAAGTCTAAACCGGCCGTAATTTTTGTTGTATTGGCACTCGTATTAGTTGTCGCCATCTTAAGAGAAAAATGTGTCGTAAAAATAAACTAAATCGATTCATTACTGGGAGGGAGGGGTTACTCTGTATTCTGTTAAAATTAAATTGCCGCCGTATCCGCTCCTCCTCTACTTTGAGTCAGCTGTTCATTGCAAATATAGGTTATTTTAAGCGAATTATTCAGGAATACAGTGTACACTTTTTTCATTCAAGAATGCAGCGGTCTCCTAGGGATTAGTGCCTTAGGATCAGAACCTTAGTCCATTCATGGTGAATGTCCTGGGTATTAAAAAAGACATGACTACTTATGCAATTCAAAGTAATCCTCGTTATTTATTACCCCATGGCAGCGTCCTATTTATAGGGCAATCACTGTTCATGACCAGACACTATAAATGAGAAGCATAAACGTTCATAATACAGAATTTAGGATATTGTCCATGTATAATGGAAGAAGAAGGAGAGAATACGATTGCCGGTGAAGAACAAAACAAGAAGATCCTTACCTCTTGGTGGAATGGAGTAGAAGGCAGTAATCCCCAAGGAGGGAAGAGAGAAAGGAAAGGATTAACTTCCTTATTATCCTTTCTCATGTATTTGCATAGTGGCTCTGCCGAGAATCAGTCCTCAGGGGCCAACGAAAACTTTAAATTCGCCCAGTCTCTCCTCTTAGATAGGAGGGGCAAAAATAATTTCTTTGGATGGCTTAAATAGCGATGTAAAGCAAATGATTATTTAATGAGGCATTTTAGTCAGCAAATCCATTTGGTTCTGATATCTTCAAAATGTTCAAGAGGAGCAGAAAAGAGATACGTGAGACAGCGAGGGTCATATAGAGAGAAACTGACGCTACAGTCCAAAGCAACGAACAGTAATAGATGGCAATTTTTGGAACAAAATTTTTTACTTCATAACTTTCTTTGGACAAGTTAGGCTGTCGACATATCAAAAGTCCCCACCCGTAGCCTTTTATCCGGGGGGGGGGGGATTAGAAGGTCCCATTTTTCTGGTTTTCCCTTATATCTCGAAAACCCTGCGTCCTAGCGACATTACCATTCTGTGTCATGAATCAGCTTTCATTTGTTATAGACTAGTCATGTCGCTAGGACACAGGGTTTTCGAGATATAAGTGAAAACCCGAAAAATGGGACCTTCTAATCCCCCCCCCCACCCCGGCTCAAAGGCTACGGGCGGGGACTTTTGATATGTGGACCTCTAACTAGCCGAAACAAAGTTATGAAGTCAAAAATTGTGTTCCAAACATTTCCATCTATAACTCTTAGTTGCCTGGACTATTAGTCGCTAAATATCAGATTTCACGATGAACAGTGAAATTATTTTCAGGTTTGAAGGAAAATACATAAAATAGCAAAGTAATATATATTATCGAAGGGAAAGCAATACTCTACAACCCTATTACCGTTATTTATTTTTTTGGTACATCGTTGAAGAGTTATCCAACAACATTTCAGGTGCCACAATGCTGCTGAGAATATCCTAAGCAAAAGTACTCCAGTTAAGTACCGAATTGTCGGAATGAAATCGCTCTGCAGTACGTCAAAAACGAACCAAATTTGCAGCAACTATAATTAGCTTTAAATTAGATGCTTTAATACATCACTTTACATTTACTACGGTTTCCCAACTGGTTTGAGACATGTAAGGATAAATCCAAAAATACAAAAAAAAAATCTTACTTTACAATACGATAAAATTAAAAACAAAAGCTTTTAGTGTTTCTTGGATAATATAAATTATTCCGAAAAAACGTTATTCTCTCTCAAATAACTCATCCATAAATCTAGAAATTATAGAGTTGATGGTAAAAAAAAAAGCGTGGGTTATGGAGCGGAAGGGGAGGGAGAACTAAAATGTGAGTTTCTATTTAAAGGCTGTTCAAACGGAACGTCTACTATAGGAATGTTTTCCGATAGATGTCCCTTCCGTTCTGGTTAAATTGAATATAGAGAGAGGGGTTTAAAATGGCGAGGAAGGTTTAGATATTTCTCGCATGTATACGACTTATTTTTTTCTTTTCTATTTTTCTTGAAAAACCTATGAAGAACACGTAAATATTCCTAGAAATCCCGTACTTTTTGATGTATAGAATAGTGTTTATACATCATCAAATTTACTAAAGAACGAACATTTTGCAAATTAAGGCAAATAATAGACTCCCCAAGAAAATTGCATTGTTCCTACAGGGGTACCCGAGGGCAAGAATTGGTCAAAATCAGGATACGTCTAGGACACACAAACCTCATCCACATTCACTTAATTATGAAGGCCTCTGAACCACGATGTGAAAAGTGTCATGTTCTTCTTAGAATCATCCATCTTCTTCTTAGAATGCCCGATTTTCTAATCAATGTTCGATGATTTTGAAATCCCCCACAACATAAAATTAAATCTGCAAGACTCTACTCAGGCAATTGATAAAATCCTCAAATTATTAATACAGCTGAATCTTAACAATAAATTATAAATACTGCGCATTCAAAGATATTTGATCAGTTTCTTACTGAATGAGGCTACTTTTATAGCTTTCAGTTTTTTAGCATAGTTAATACCTCTTATATATATATATATATATATATATATATATATATATATATATATAAACATGTAAATAAAACAAAAGAAAAAGATCGGAAGTTAAACCATTATCATTAGAGGGCATAATAATTTTTTAGTTTGCCCAACAAAAACTAGCATGCTATACATTATCGGTGTGCGTAGCAGAAAATAGAGAAGGCATGGTTAGACAGAAAGACAGAGGAAGTCCTGCCTTAAAAAGTATTTGGTAGAGATGGGCGATCTAAATCGATCTTTTAACACGATATATAGTTTTTTTTTTTTTTTAAATCGATCTTTCAATGATTCGGTATTCAAGGGCCGATCTTTTAATGAATCGATCTATCTAGAATCGTTTCAAATTTTAATCTTACTTTACAGTTATGAAAGTCAGGGATATGATCATGGAAACATGAAAAAAGGGGGAGATGTTTTGAAACAAATCTGTCATGTAAACACATCCGATGGCGGCCATATTGGTTGGCCAAATCTTTGAAGAAATTGTAATTTGTTTTTAATAGTTTACTATTATAATAAGTTTAATTACAAATAACTATTGAGTGCACGATACCTAGCTGTTTGGCTTTTGGATGTGCCACTTGTACTAGAGCACAACCGAAGAAAGTTGGAGTAACATTTCACTCGTAAGAAGATTAATAAGAAGATAAAAGATTAACCTAATTATGCTGCATTTTCTATTAGTTTTCCCACAGATGCCTATAGATGTTGAAATCTGTCAGTTGTCCCAACAGTAGGTAGATAAGTACCTAAATAACAGCAAAGATAAAAAGGCATATACCTACTTAAAGAGCCTTTGTTTGTCAGTTTTATGAGTAACAAATCATGGTTCAAATATTTTGATGAAAAATAGTCTTAATTGCTTCTAATTTTAGGTTAAAGTTATATTTTTCCTATTACATATCGTCGATACAAATGCAAAGTAACGAATGTGAAAAAATGCATCTTTCATTGTCAATCTTTACTAATTTCTGCTGGACTTATGTATGGCAAATTCTTGAATCTTAAATCACTCTATTAAAGGGAAAGTATTCCACTGTCGATTGGTCAAATCTGCCGAATATTTGACTGTCCAAAAAAAAGTTATGAATAAATGCTTTTCCACTCTGAAAAGTGGTGATTTTCACATTCGATACTTTGCATTTGTAGCGACGATATCAAGTATTCAAATCGACTTATTTAGTTCGATTAACAGTAGCTACGGGAGATTCTCGAATGTGAATCGATTCGAATCGAAATGAAACACCAATTTTGTAGGTAATTGTTTGTAATCGTGAAATCGATCCACATCAAAGATCGATGCATATCATAGATCGATCTTCTAAGTCTAGAATTTCGATATTTGGAATTTGAATAGACTTAAAATATCGATATATTCGAGAATCACCCTTTACTAGAATTTGGCAGCAGATAGATTAAAAAATTTGAAGGAATCAGTCACTAGGGGAAATTGCATTGGGGTATTTTTTACTTTACCCACGCCAGTTACTTTTCAGAATAACGTCATAATATTTTGTTACAATATTGTAACAGGTGTTGCTAGGCTACATAAAGTTTATACATGACACCTTGAAGTTGTGTTTGTTGTGCTGTGTTGAAGTTGTGCTGTGTTGAAGTTGTCAAATAATGAATTTGATTAAACTGAGTCGTGTGTTGAAATCGGAAGAAGTAGCGTATAGAGCATTACAACCATTTGTATTTTCAATTGTTTTTTTGTTTACATTTGTTGAATAAATAATTTATTTAAACTAATTATTAGTTTAAGAGCATTTTTCAGATAGATTTTACTTCTTGGTTCTCAAATTTTACAGAAATCAACTTGAAAATTAATCAACTTTTTTTTGTACCAATTGAACATACGTGTGATGGTTAATTTTTGTCGCTAGTTGGTCATGCACCCACTACTGTTTTTTTGTTGTTTTTTTTTCGTATGAAGAATATTGAATATTTTTTCTGAATATTTAAAAATCAATCACGCAATTACAAATATCGTCAATTCATGTCGTCATTATACCGAGTCCCTCTACAGGAGCAACATCAGGGGAAGGCCTTTCTGGAAGCATTTCAAGTGACATAATACCACCTTCAATATCCTCCCTAATACCACCTTCAATATCCTTCCTAATACCACCTTCTAAACCCTTCCTAATACCACCGTCTATACCCTTCCTAATACCCTCTTCAATGTCCTTCCTAATACCATCTTCAATACCCTTCCTAATAACATCTTCAATACCCTTCCTAATACCATCTTCCATACCCTTCCTAATACCATCTTCAATATCCTTCCTAATACCATCTTCAATACCCTTCCTAATACCATCTTCAATACCCTTCCTAATACCATCTTCAATACCCTTCCTAATACCATCTTCAATATACTTTCTAATACCATCTTCAATACCCTTCCTAATACCATCTTCAATACCCTTCCAAATACCATCTTCAATACCCTTCCTAATACCATCTTCCATACCCTTCCAAATATCATCTTCGATATTCTTCCTAATACTATCTTTAATATCCAGCAGAATACTCCCTTCAATAGCCTTTCGAATATCACCTTTTTGTTTATACGCACAAATACATAATTTATGTTGTGAATGTTTGTGTGAATACATTTTTATTCACAAATTTTAATGTGAATTTATTTGTATTCGTATATTTAAACGTGAATGTTTTTGTAATCACTTGATTTTTTGTGAATATTCACCATTTTTGTGTATATTTAGAATTTTTCCTCTAAATTAAATTTTATTTACAGAAAAATTTGTGAATACAATTTTATTTGCATTTATATATATGACATACGTGAATACAAATAAATTCGTATTCAACCTTATGAATACGAAATTATTTATATTCGTATTTACAAATAAATGAGGTACACATAAATTCTTATGTTTATTTCTAAATAAAATTATGCCAACTCTAATTACCAACCAATGTAGAGTAGGACGGTAATGATGCGGACGGTAATGACATTTGCTACAAAAATATTTTTATTTTTTTTTCTAAAAGAATTATATTAATAAAATATATTGTAAAATACGTAGTTTTTGAAGCACTATTTAATTGTTAGACGAAAAAAAAAATTCATGGATGTTTTGAGTAATAAAATGGGAGACGGTAATGACCATCAGAATACTCCAATCGTGATTTACCAGATAAAACATATCGCAAAAACTGATACGTACAACATTACACTACTGAACCTTTTGGACAACAAAAATCAGTTTGAGAGAGCTACTCCAACATCTATTTGGAAACAATTTCCTCCATCCTGATAGGTTTTCTCTTAATTCAAAAAGGCGGACGGTAATGATGTCAAAACTGAGGGACAACTTTTAAGGCGCTATTGCGAAGTTAGATTTTTTTTAAATTTATTTAAATGTATATGACTTCACCTTAAATATTATTATGTTAAAATGAAACATCACATGAGCAAAAAATATAATATCCTTCCCCCCTAAACAAAATAGTAAAGTGTAATAAATGTCTCTAGGGAGTCTAGACGAGGCCCTGCTAGTGGAAGGTTCCATTCCTCAGGTTGAGGCTGAATTTAGTGTTTAAGTGTGTTCCCCTGAAGAGGTACCAAAAAGGGTGCGAAACATGTAGGGAAGATAAATAAAAAGTGTAAAAGTGTGTGGCGATATTTTATTGACCTTCCGCCTTATTCGCCAGTTATATATATTTGAGCTAAGGGTCATTTAATGAATAATGATAAATAACTGTTTTAGTAATAAAAGTAACTGGCGTGGGTAAAGTAAAAAAGACCCTAGCATCGTAAACCACGCAAACCGGAAAAAAATACTTTGGCATAGTACAGTAATTGTACAATATAGGCTCTATAGTAATTATTAAATATTATTTACTTATTTTCCTATATGATTTACACTATAACAAATTGTACCAAACCTTTAAAGAAACGAGAGTGCAAAAGTTATATGATTCTTAAAAAAAAAAAAAAAAAAAAAAAAATGTAATAATTGCCTTGTAACGTTGAGCGCCAAGCGGTCCGATGGGACTGCCAATACACCTAAGCCGCATAGGATCACTCCGGTCCCGACCAATTCACTACCGTAAAACTGGCTCACATTAATACAGTGTGGTAAAATTTCTACAACTATAAACTGCTTGGATATTTTAATTTAATTGATACGAAAGGGTCAAACATTGCCCAATGAGTGCGAACAGACAAATACATAGCTATATATTGGTCTGTTCGCTCACACACAAATATTTAAGCAGTATAGGTTTGTACCAATTTTACCATCCTGTACTAATGTGACCCCGTTTTAAGGGGAAATTGGCACGAATTTTTTTTTTATATATGTAAGCACCGCCAAAAAAAGAGGCTAAAGACTAAAGTATATTATGATAGTTCTTTATTTTATTATTTAGGTGTCATCCTAAACTTTCAATGTTATATTAGAAGAAAACATAATGGTCGGTCACTTCTTTTCGCCATTTCTTCTTTGGCATTCATTTGCAATATGTTTTGTTGATATGTTTATATTGAAGATTTATTCTGTGATTTTTAACCCTTTACGTTTCTGGGGAATAGCGTTAATTTCTGTGTACATTCGAGTTTAATTGATTTTTTCTTTGCGTAACCAGTAGAATAAGTATAGAATGATTTCGTGATTATAGTTTAAACGCAGAAAACCCAGTGTTCAAGATGCCTAAAAATCCCAGACTTCAAACTTATTTGCACATTTGCACATCCATCGAGTACACACTAGTTATACTGTTAATTGAAATTATGAGCGGACGCTCGATGTTTAATCAGTTCAGCAAACATTCAGCCCGATCTTGCGAACAATGATCAGAGGCCAGCGGTTAACGGCCGACACAATGCGTCTCGACAGACTGTATTAATTAATAACACAATTACATTGTATGTATGTGGATTTGCTACAAACTTCACAACCATCTGTTCATCGACACTCTCTTCATCCGTAGACGTATGAATATCAATAGAATATAGCAACGTATGACGTCATGATATATTGATTAATTCTGTGAAGCCATCTATTTGAACAGTATCCCAAGATTGTTATGAATCTTCCATTTTATGGATTGTCAGCAACGAATGCAAAACTGAAGAGATTGTTCAGTAATTTAGTTTATTGATACACATCTATCAACATCCTTAGGGATATCCTTAACGTTATCACAGTAAAGGTTGATACATCCTTTATGGATTCTCAAAAGTGAGAATTTCAAAATAGCTATGATAATGGTTTCAGTATTGGTTATGACAAGTGACAGGTTTTTATTTATAAATGTATTTTTTATTGCAGAGTAAAGAATTAAAATATTTTTTTTTTGTCTAGTATAAGGGTGCAAACTTCTTACTATGCATAAATATACTTGATTGGTTTAATTTAAATTAATTCTAAGAATTTATTTTGATGTTTTTGGAAGTAAATATTTTTTTGATTAATTCAAGAATAGGTTTGCGTTACTTCGAATTACCTAATTTGGTTTATTATCTCAGAATCCATTTTTTTTTCGTGGCCTTGTTTCAAAGATAATTTTGTTGGCTACAACTTGTATGTCGCAGAATCTTGCGATGTATTGTACCGTTTCCGAGTTGCATCCCTCAAAATGAAAGAGTGGATCATCTAAGTTGGCTACTACGGAAGGAGGAGCATTCTACAATTTACCACGTAATGACATTGTAGTGTCATCGGATCTCTAACTGGTAATATATAAGAAAAAACAGCAGAGCTGGTCCCTGCTCGGGTCTGGATAGACCATACAAGGTTGACAAGATTTTTTCATTAATTTTTTTTTTAATTGGTTGATGTAAATCCACAACAAAACTGACTCACTCACAAAATTGTTTACATATGCAAGCATTTAATTACATTTTTTACATATATAAATCAAAATATACAATTAGAATTATTCAAATACATCAGTTATACAGTTTTTTTTTTTTTTTTTTTTTTTTTTTTTTTTTTTTTTTTTTTTTTTTTTTTTTTTTTTTTATAAAAAATGGAATAAGTTAACAGCTTTTAAATTTGAAAAATAATAAAAACTTTAGAATCATTACAATCCAATTTCCAATCTCGTCATGTGATGTGAGTGACTTACCTTCACAATTCTTAGGCTGCATAAAACCACTTCTATTAAACTCTTTTAATATTTGATTCAAAATCCTTCATCGAATGATTGATCTATTTCTCGAAGTTTTTATCCGTTGAAAAAATAAATTAAAATAAAATAAATATAAATAAAAGAAAATCAGGGCTTAACCGAATTTCTTATTAAACTTTCGAATTCAAGTTTCAGGGTAATGACTTGGTTTCTAAGAGAGTAAATACAGAAAGGTAGGAAGGAATTCACCCCACCATTGTGGAATTGGAGAAAGTTCGCTACACCCTCCACGGGAAGAACTCCAATAACCTTCTCGAGGAAGATAAAAGGGCTGAACTTAAGGACAGAACTTACTGCCGGTTGCCCGTGTGTGGAAGGACTGATGAGAAAACCCTCTTCCCCTCCAGAACAAAACTATGTTAGCGTTTAATTCAAATCAATTGATTGAAAGCATTCTTATTTGTAATCAACTATTTATAGGGAAACGAAGCAATATGTTTTTAGAATTTTGCTAATGCAAAACACACATTTTTAGGAGAATATGCTTCGGACTTGTTGCACTTTTTATATACCTACATATATATATATATATATATATATATATACAAATTTTTGTGTGTGTGTGTGTGTGTGTGTTTGTGTGTGTGCGATCTGCATTATAAAAGGGATGATCAATACATCAACAGTTAAATGTGATCCTGAGTAATTAACAGTCACTTGAGGTCCCATTGAAGTTCAGTGATTATTCAATATTATTTTTGTGCCCCTTAAGAGGGTAATTTTTAAGCCTCCGAAACCAATTCTTTATTTAATTATTATATTCCTTTTAATGATTATTATTTTGTGACCTCTGTATTACAGCATTTTCAAGTTTAGGGAGGATTTAAGTCTAGATTCCACTTTTTTCAGGGCAATAGAGTATGTAGGAAAAATAAACAGACTGTAGTTTGTGACTATTGAATCGCTGTAATTTTTTTTTAATTCAAAGGGCATGTAGGAAATTGGTATACCAGTAGTCAAAATTTCATCCTGCGATTTATTCAGATAATGAATTAGCCTAAAATAAGAAGATAGCAAATTAGCCGAAAATAAGAAGATAGCAACTTAGCCGAAAATAAGAAATAAAACGGGTGGGAGAAAGATTGGACTAATTCTGAAAACAAATCACTCATTTTCACTTCACTACGAGGTCATTACTGACGAGCTGTGACTAAATCGGATCGGATCGGGTCGAGACAAATGTAGGCACTCACGTCGGCCGCTGTTGGCCGCTGTCGATCAAACGAAATCGGATCGGGCAAAATACGGGTCCAATGTAGGTGCAGCCTTAGAGACTGCAGATTACGAACACATAGCAATTCCACATGACTTACTAGCCAAATAGCCGATATTCAACACATTTTATTAAAATTTTTATAAACGACTTGTAATTTAACTATATGATACCTTATTGTAATCGCCAAAAGTTTTGAAAATCTTAACAAGTAAATAAAAGGAAAAAAAAAATTAAATAAATACTAGCAGCAAATAAAATAAGTTTGTTTAAGACTGAGGTTTGTAAAAAGTGGAAAAGCAGTAAGGAGCAGGTGGTGCAACTATAAAATCGAGGAGTGATAGCAAACCCTTTTGTACCCGTAAAATAGTAAAAGGATCCCTATAAACAGATAACCGTCTACAGCTCAGAGGATTCCTCTAAATCTTACTCAGTTTATCTTGTACTCTGAGAGTAAAAGACAAACTTTTACTCAGGAACAATTGTCCTCGAAAGAAAATAAATTTACATTTTGATGGGAACTCTAATAAAGTTATCTCACTGGGTAATTTCTGTTTTAAGCTCTCAAAAAATATATCACTCTAAAAGATTTTATGAGGAAACACATTTACACTACTTGGTCAACAATTTTTGAGCAAATTATATGTAAAATATATATATATAAAACATGTTCTAGTTGTAAACAATTATTGAGAATTTCGTGAAATTCGCTATTTTTGTTTTAGTTTATCCACACATTAAATCATTTCTCCACTGTTTTCATAAGGGCTGCAGACACCTGTTTGTGATGGTGTGCGGACCGCATGATAATTAAAAAAAGTCCGTCATGCAGAAGCTGCATAACTAAGCACTTTCCTCAGAATTTGGGTAGTGTAGACTGGTTTCCAGAACAATTTGCTTAAAATATCCTACTTAAATAAAATAAAAATATGAATAGTTCTCTTTTAATTTTGTAATGAGTAACTTTTCAATTATGAATTTTGTAATTAATTTGCTTCCAGAGTTATGTATAAATACACAAAACTTCATATTTTCGTCTTTTGATCTGACGCAGGAACAGGATACAGTCCCTCTAGTGGTAGAAAGCGCTCCTTGCGACGGCCTTGCGAACCTACGTCTTTCAAGATAATTCTATTGAAATATATTCCAAAGTAAACCTCCATTTCCGATTGACCGATTTAGCTCATTTTTACAACACTTCTTTCCCATGAGTTACCCACGACGTATACTGCGTTTCGTTTTTTACACATTTTTACCTGTAGATTACCACTACGAATACCGAGTTTCGTCGAAATATAACAA
The DNA here is from genome assembly GCA_946811695.1 of Gonocerus acuteangulatus. NCBI lineage: Eukaryota > Metazoa > Arthropoda > Insecta > Hemiptera > Coreidae > Gonocerus > Gonocerus acuteangulatus. The sequence continues at coordinate 85,822,719 of OX328124.1, forward strand.
AAATCACGGCTGTTAGTGGCGAATTGGTATTGTGGGTCCGAAGTAACCCCCCCCCCCTTCTAATGAACCGATTTAGTTTATTTTTACATCTCACCTTTCTCTCTAGATTACCACTACGAATACCCAGTTTCGTTGAAATATAACAAATATTACGGCTGGCATCGTCAAATTAGTGTTTCGGGTTCGGGGTAAACCCCCCCTTCCGTTGGACCGATTTTGGTGGTTAACGGACTCGTTCAATCGTTTGCTAATTGAATGCTATATACCAAGTTTCGTGACGAAAAAACAAAAACTCTGGCCACTATCGTGTTAACAGACATATATATATATATATATATATATATATATAAATTTTAACGGGGGTCTTTTTCGGTGTCTACTAGGTAGGATCGATAAAGATTTGAAGAAATTTTTCAAAAATTCCGCCATGAGTGCAACCTCAATACCTACTTTCCTTCGGAGGAAAGTGCTAAAATGAGGTAACGAGTTCTTAGGACAGTGAAATATTGAAATTAACAACTGAACGGATTTACCACTGATATTTTAAGATTTTCTTTGTCATTTCCAGTTCCAAAGAATGTCAATTGAATTTGGACACTAGATACATTAGCAATATGTGCGATAAGTAAATCCCCCCCCCCTTCAGATTGACCGATTTTTCTGGTTTATGATCTCGGCCAAAGTTAAGGCAATGCTTTATTCCAAGTTTCGTTCCGAAAAAGCAAAATTTGTGGCCCCATTCATGTTAACATACGCAAGGACATACTGTATATCTCGCCCTAGTATTTCTAAAGTGACACAACTCAAAAATCGGTGTATTACAGTTATGACTATGTAATCAGCTTAAGTTCTTGTACAGCAGTGGGAACTTGTGTCACTCTTCCTACCTTAATCCTATGCTTCCTTCATAGGCAAGAATGACACATTTTCAGTTGAGTTTATTATTGAGTTGTGTCACTTTCGAAATATTAGTGCGATATGTATATATATATATATATATATATATATATATATATATAGAGAGAGAGAGAGAGAGAGATTAAACCTCTCTGCTTATCCATTGATTTGGTTTCGGGAGCTTTGGGTTTTTCTCCAGTAGTATTGCTCGCTGGTTACAAACACACCTCTGTTGAATATCTAACTGAAAATATGGAGGAGACAGAAAAAGCTCACAAGATGTATTACGCCTAAATAGCCACAATGTTGGAGAAAGAAGCCAAACCACTCCAACCAAAAATACATAACCAAAATATGTATATGGATATATTTATACATGTACGTTAGCGGTTATCATTTTCGATATCAATTAGGTAGGCTATTGTTTAGTAAAGTGCTAATAAAGGGAAGAATTCAATCTAAAGATACGAAAAACAATATCATTATCTTTGAAATGCTGGAATTTGTTGAAGTTATGTGAATCGAATTTTCAGTAATATTGTGGAGAGAGAAAACTAATAACCTCTAGGAATTTCTTTGAGTGGAGAAGCACGTGGATGGAACCAGGAGGGGTTCTACTGTAGGTAGGGGAGACTTGTCATCAGTCACCAGTCTCTTCGAGGTATTGTCACATAGGCTACTTCTAGACATCCATTCCAACAATGGATCTTTTCTTCTCAAATCAATGTGTCAACACCAATTAATGTTTTGGGGATTTCCTGCCAATAAATCCGTTGAAAAACGGAGGAAGTTCGATCCTCAATATTGCAGGAAAATGCTGAAAGATTCAGCAAAGAATATAATGTTCCACAATTTCAGTTATTCTTGTGTATTTTTTAATTCTTTTTATTTTTTAAAATTAATTTCCGCTAGGTTTACAAAGTGTTGTCCAGGTATGTTATCAAATGCGAAACACATAACGCCTACCCCGTCAGCCTGTAGTCTCGCAGGTACACGCTGCCTATAGCTTTTTAACGTCTGAAGACGATAAATTTTGTCTCTTAAGGTGTAATGAAGATTATGGAGGAGTAAAATTCTCATTGCCAACAACAGGAACAAGGGAGAGAAACAATAGATTAGTAGTATTGGTAGGACAAAATTCTTGCTTGTGAGCACATTGCAATTTAAATTGAGCTCTATGCATCGATGGAATTCGCTTGCTTGCGCGGACTATATTGACCTATCTTCTCATTTATGTTAAGAAAACAATGCCTGGTGCATGTTATTTCCGAGGATCATCTCCTACATTCATCGACATTTTTATCTCAAGCCTATTTCTCAAGTCTGTTTGTTTATCTGGATGTTCCTTATAAATGACCGATTTTGACCTAACTTGGCACACAGGTAGAGTCTCGTAGGCTAGGTCGAATACGTCTACCAGCCGTCTGTCTGTATCTTTGTTCCTTATACACATCTCCACAGTTTGACAGATTTTGATCAAGTTTTGCACACAGATAGGCATTAATCCGGTAAGTGTCTTAGGCTTGGTCACAATAGTCTAGTTCAATACTCACAGGTCGTAGGTCACGCGTTCGAAACTGAGAACCTGAACAGATACAGATTGCGTCATTAGATTCTAATATTACTTATTTTTTCCACATATACTTTATTTTTGATTTTCACCTCAGCCAAAATTTTTATTGATGAGCTAATTACAAGTCCTCATTTAAACGTTTCGGCCTAAGGACCATCCTCATTAAACTAGAAGAAAAACAAATTACATGTATTGAATTACATTTAAAATTAAAAATTACCCCCTTTATCCATAAAAAATTTTGGCTGAGGTGAAGATCAAAAATAAAGTATATGTGGAAATATACTCAGAAAATCCTTGTGGATAATCCCTAACAAGTCATTGAATATGGAAGTGGGTCGAAAAGAAGCTTCGTTGGATAGGTTTTTAAGAAGAAAAATGAAGGACAGTATATAATTTTTTCAGGATAATATAAATTTAGAATTTGTAAATGAAATCTTTGTAATTTTAAAAAAGCACATAAATGCACTTGGTAAAATTTCCCCCTTATTCGGATTGAGAATTGTTTTAACCCTAATTTTATAACAAGAGTAAAAAAGACTGATATTTTTAATAAATATGCTAAAGAGCTGATAGGTTTAGATATCAAACAGGGACACTGGCTAATTGGAAGCACTAAGAGAGAATTAGATTCTATAATTAAGAAACTAACTGTGGATGGGAAGGTAAAATGTGATAATAGTTTTAAGGCCTTTATTGAATGTGTTATAAAAGAGGGTAATAAATTAAATTTAGGAAAAATCATAAATTAAAAATAAATAAACCTTACTGTGATAGTAAATATAGGAATAACAAAGAAAAAACATTCATAGATAGTAGGAATATAAATGAAAACCTTTTATATAGAAAAAATGTTGCAGATAGTGAGGTAATAAAAAGATATAATGAATTATATAAGAAGGACCTTGTAGGGAATTTAACTGATGAGGTAGTTCCGAAAGAGGTAATTAACTTTTTGAGTTTAGGCGATAATGTAAATATGTTTCCCATGAACATCCAGAGGGATATAAGTAATGTAATAGCGGATGTGGAATGTATGTTAGAATCATTGGATACATGTTAACAGCCTTAGAAACAATATAAGTATAAAAATTGGAAATTTTGTAGATAGGAATAAAAAATGTTTTATGTTGGGTAGATTAAATAAAATTTGGGAAAGGGATTTCAAAATAACTGTAAGGTTTAAAACAGAAAATCCAAAGATTGTGATTGTTAAATCTGATAAGACAAAGAAGGTGGCAATTATGTACAGGGAACAATATATTAATAAAATTAATGCATTACTAAGTGAGGATAACACATATAGAAAATACAGAAAAGATCCCTTAAATGAGATAAGCAAGAAAATAATGACTTACATGAATAAGTTAAAGAAATATAAATTTATAAATGATGTTAAATATAAGAAACTGACGGATAAACATTGTAAAAATCCTAGACTATTTGGGCTAATAAAAATACACAAAAAAGAAATGCCAATGAGGCCTATAGTAAATGGAATTAAAGGACCAGTATATAAACTTTCTAAGTATTTTAAACCAACTTTGGATGCCATTAATAAAGATAACCCATATGATGTAAAAAATTCCATTGAAGCTAAAGAGATACTAAAGAATATAAAAATAGAGGATGATGATATAATGGTAAGTTATGACGTTGAATCTCTCTTTACTAATGTCCCATACAGGGAAATATATAAGATAATTGATGATGAATGGGAAAAGATAAGAGAAAACACTAATGTAAAAAATAAGTATCTGTACTTGGAAGGAATAAAAAATTGTATAGAGAATGGGTTTTTTACCTTTAGTAATGAATACTATAAACAATGTATGGGATTACCAATTGGAGGGGTATTGAGTATTAACTTATCAGGTTTGGTGTTAAATAAATTACTAAATACAACTGTCAATAATACCAAAATTAAACCGAAGGTCCTTTTGAAATATGTAGATGACCTGTTCCGTGTAATTAAAAAGAAAGATGAAGGGGAATTTTTTCAAGCTTTAAATGGTTTCCATAATAAATTCAAATTTACTAGGGAAGTGGAATCTAACAGTAAAATAAAGTTTTTAGACATGAATATAATCAGAAAGGATGGAAATTTAGAAACAGAGTGGACACAAAGGGAAAATGCTAGTAGTAATGCCTTAAATTATTTTTCTAGCCACCCTGAACATATGAAAAAGAACATATTGGGTAATTTTATACAAAAGGCCATGAAAATAACAACACCAAATAGATTAAACAAAATAAAAACTGAAATTTATCAAAAGTTTCTGGACAGTTTTTACCCTATACAATTAATAAAGAAAGTATGGGCATGTAATGAGAGTAAATTATGTGATAAAAATAATAAGGAATCGGAAACAATAGTTAATAATAATAAAGTAAACAAATATATTAAATGCACTTATGTAAAAGGGCTGAGTGAGCATATTGGAAGGGCGTTAAGGGAGTTCGATGTGGATGAATTCAGAATTGCTCATAAACCAGTAAACAAAATAAAAAAGGTATAAAAGGAAAGAAAGCAGATTTAGTGTACCAATTAGATTGCCTAAATTGCCCAGCGGTATACATAGGGGAGACGGGGCAGTACATAGGGGAAAGAATAAAACAACATCAGTATGATGTAAAAAATAAGGTTAAATATCCTAATAAAACTGCCTTAGTTGAACATGTAATGGCAGCAAAGCATAAATTTGATTTGGAGGCACCTAGGATTCTGCACAGGGAAGGGAATAAGAGAAGGAGAAGGATCCTGGAATCCTCGTACATTACAAGTGAAGGGTGTGCAATCAATTTCAAAACAGAGACTCAAAACATAAATAAACATTATGCGGAGATATTAAACTAAATTAAAAAATAAAAAATAAATTTCTGTAACAACCTGTAATATGCAATAGGGAAATGTTTTTATACTGTGTTGTTAAAGTATATATAAATTTTGTGTATTTTACTTAAATAATTATTTTATTAACATATGATAAAGAGTGGGATGGGACATGTATTATATAATGGGGAAGTTTGTAAGTATGAATTTGTGTGGAGGAGGTGTGTGTTTATACGGATGTATGCGTGTATGTCTGTGGTTATATATGGGTTTGTATGTAAGTGTATATATGGGTGTAAATATATATATGTGTGTGTGTGTAAGTGTGTATGTATGTGTGTGTGTGTGTTTGTGTATATATGTATGTGTATGTATATATATATATATATATATATATATATATATATATGTGTATATGTATGTATATGTATATGTATATATATGTATATAAATGAGTATGAAGGTGTATGTATATATGTGTGTTGAATGTGTTTATATATGTATGTCTGAAAGTATATATGTGGGTATATGTATGTAGATAGGTAGATAATATGGGTATATAATAATGTAAATTATATAGAGTATATGTATAATAAGATATGTAGAATGGACATGAACAATTTTTAATATATGGGATTAGAGATGGAATGTTGTGATAGTGTAAATAGAAAATGGTGGAAAGTTGTGGCCACATGGTCTGGGGTAATTCAAATGTTTAAAAATGTAAATAAGTTTCAGTGATAGAAGATGGACAAGCCTATAGATTTAAAGTTATAGATTGAAAGTGATGACAAGTCCTTGTGGAAATAGGGTGAATATATGTGGATTGATGAAATAAGGTAATATAAGTTAAGGAGATGTTTAAGAATTTTTACATTGTATGGATAAAGGGGGTAATTTTTAATTTTTAATGTAATTCAATACATTGAATTTGTTTTTCTTCTAGTTTAATGAGGATGGCCTGAGGCCGAAACGTTTAAATGAGGACTTGTAATTAGCTCATTAATAAAAATTTTGGCTGAGGTGAAGATCAAAAATAAAGTATATGTGGAAATAATTTATACCTCAGAAAATCCTTGTGGATAATCCCTAACAAGTCATTACTTATTTTGTTTCTAATTTATTTTTGCTTTTTTTGATGCAGAATCTAGGTGTAGTAAGGCCGGGCAACGGCTATCAACAATAAAAATTTAAATTCTAAACTGAAATCTCAAATAAGCACTGTTCAATACTATTAACACAGTAACGTTATAATTTGTTATTTCCAAACCTTAGTTTATATTATTACAGTCCACTAACTTAGCACGTACACTAGTGATCCGATCCGTTCAATTTATCTTCAGATGCCAAGACATTGAAAAATTGCCTAACAAAGAAAAATGAAGCCTCGTAACCAATAAATAAAGACAGCGAACATACTTCCAGGGCAGAAATGCTCCGGATAACTTCAACGTAAAGAGGAAAATATTTAATAAACACAACTAGAACTAAATTTAAGTGCTCAAGGATATTCTTGAATTTAATACACTAATGTTTCAAAAAGAATTATAATTAGGAGTTTTATCATAATAACTAGATCAAATTATAACACATCCGGTCACGATTCATGCAATAAAAATGGCTATTAGGAGAAGTGTCAACACATGCCTAGAGATGAATGAGAACGAGAGATAAATGTACTTTTCTCCCGTGCACCATTAGTCGTGACGTATCTCCTTCACAGGAAAATTGTATTTCTACCCCTCCACCTCCCAAAGCACACTTACTGAGCATCGGATAGAAAGGTGTCTCCGATTATCTCGAATGAATGCATCTTTTCAGGTTCCACATGAAATAAGTTTTTGGAAACGAACTAGAGTACTTCCCTGCTCAATTATGTTCCATATCCTAAAACATCCCGTTGACAAATTCAAATTCTCTGTCTTTCAAATTCCCCCCTACACCTAACAACCAGAACCCTAGGACCCTATTAAATCTAATTAAGGGGTAATACTACCTTGTGTGATCAAAACCAAAGTTATTTTCTTGAATTTATAAATAACAAATAAATCAATATTTTTCAATTCTTTATATCAAACGTTTTATATGTGATGTTAAAGTATCCAAAAAAATAAGTTTCAAGTCTTCGAAAAAAATAATAACGGCGCTGTGTCTGACAAACGGAAACTCTCTTTTTTCACGGGCGATAGTCTGGAGGCCGCAATTTTTAATCTAGAACAAAAAACTAAAATTATTTCGAAAGAAGAAGGTTAAATCTAGTAAAGTACGTAGGATTTTTAAGAAATATTAAGTTTTTCGAAAATGTGTGAACAATTATTAATTTTCTATTAAAATATTCGTCGAAAATCGGTCATAAAATCGTTATAATTCAATAAATAAAAAAACTCCGACAGAGTTTTCTAGCAAATATCATGAGTAAGCTACAGTTAAAATTTGAAGTTGATCGGGCAAAAATTGAAGGCGCCAGACTATCGCCTGATTTGAAAAACATGCTTTTGAGAAAACTATTTTAAAGTTTAATGTTCTGAAATGTTCATTTCTTTACTATTTAACTTTTTCATACTTTCTTCTAATAAAGATAAGAAAAATTGGTTTTAATTTTGAAATGTACTAAAGGAGGACCAAAAAAAAAAAAAAATTAACAATTAAAAATCGAAGTTTGCTCAAAAATCTTCAAATCAGCACCGCGTTCACTCGGGGTCGGAAAATCGTATTTTTTTGCCCATTTAAACACTTTTTCTTCCCTTAAACACTCTTGAATATAATTTTTTAATAGTTAAAGAAGAATTTTTGCCCTTAAAAAAATGTGTAAAAAAGAAGTTACAAGGTAGTAAGTATTACCCCTTAAAGCGATTTATTATTGCCCTCCCCCAATTGCGGCCAACCCGCATGCGGCCCAATTGAAGTTTCTTACTGTGTATATTATTTTAGACATTTGGACTCTAGACGGATGTAAAGAGACGGGGGGGGGGGGCGTCGACTATATTGTCCAGTGATATTAAAAAAAATCTCAAGTACAAAATCAGGCGTCACATTAATTGTGAAGTAAATAATTAAATATTTTGAATGTTCTGAGATAATAATATATTTTGAATCATTTGTTGTTTTAAAAGTGCGACCCACCTCAGTTTAGTAAATTTTTACTTCGTCTACCAACCGATTTGGGTTGGGCACCCCTGCCTTTGGCTGTGCTTTCTTATTTCCTACGTAACCCTTGCTTCCGTCGTTCCTCCACCAGTCGTTCTCATAAGGGTCAGTTTTTCCTCTCCTCATCTGTATGTTTCCCTCTCATTTCACAATTATTCACACGGTAAAATATTTCTATATAACTCTAATTCAATTTAGATGTGAATATATTGTCATTTCTACATATAATTTGTTTATAGATGTATAATGATAGATGTAATATATATAAATGTGTGTGTGTGTATGTATGTATATGTGTATGTATGTATATGTATATGTATATGTGTGTATCTGTATGTATGTGTATATATATTTGGATGTATACCATTTGTTTTTAGATGTATATATGCAATAACTGTTTGGAGCGAAACGCCTTAGATGCGCATGGATGCTCATAAATAAATAAATAAAAAAAAAAAAAAATTCAATGTTAGAATCAGTTTACACCTACTTTTAAGTTAGCGGCTACGTTTTTATTGTAGCAGCAATAGAGTGTGGATAGTTGCTGGAGAGCTTGCCTTGAAGAGCAGTACCTAGCTTAAATAAAGGAGAGCTATTAACGCTTTCATAGCTAGTCCCGCACTAGTGCGGGCTGACAAAACCGGCTTCCGCACGCTACTTCCTCAGTGGTGGCTGACAAAATCTGTGTGTTTTTTTCATAGAACTGAATTCAGGAGCTACCCAGAAGCTTTTTCTTGTTATTATAGTTCTTCCACTTCGCAGGCTTACATCACTGCTGATAAGAATTTCTAAAATAATAGTAAGAATTTAGATAAAACTTCAGTTGGAGAAAACGGTTCTTGATTTTGTAAGATAAATAAGTATTAATAATTTCTATTATTAACTTCCCGACTTACACTTGGGGACGCTTGTGTGAATATATGGAAAAACGTCCAGTTACTGTAAGTTAAACTATTTTTACATGTCTAATATGTCCATTGTGATGCGGAGTGAGTAGGTGAATGTGTGTAAGTGAATAGGGTGGCTGAATGTGGCATATTTGTGCTTAATTGTGATGCGGAGTGAGTAGGTGAATGTGTGTAAGTGAATAGGGTGGCTGAATGTGGCATATTTGTGCTTAATTGGTTCTGAGGATAGATTGATTCCTTTTTATGTAGTCTGTGATTGATGATAGGCCGTGCAGGCGATATATCAACTCCAGCACACATCGTCTGACACCATAAACTTTCTATCTTAACATCAGACAGCTCAAGATACAAATAAAATTTGTCAAATAGTCATTTTTTCTCCTTAATTACGGGTAATTATTTTCTATTAAATTACTTATTTTTCGTTAATATTTGACGATAATTTCATTCTATTATAAATAACAAATAATACAGACGTGTTTCTTGTTTACTTAACTTGTTTTATTAAAAAATTAATTTGATTGCAAAACGCTCTTTACAAAAAACTGCGACAAAAACGTTTTAAAGAACAAAAATAACACTTGCGAAATTTTACCACTCTTTTCCCCGACTGGGATTCCATTATTTTCCCCTTTTTAAACACTCTTTTGTAAGCTTCGTTTTTTTTTTCTTGAGCCTTATAAAACAATTAACGGGAATAAGTAGTTCCCTTCCAATTTAACGTTTGTGAAAATTGGTGTTTAAACCAGCCTGACAAGCCCGTACCATCAATGTGGGATGACATTAAAATCTATTCTGTTTAGTAAATAAAATACTGCAGGATGTAATTCTACAACGTCATGAAATCTCGGTATTATCTGGTTGTTCAATAAATCGGCAGACGTCTCCCCCCCCCCCCCCCATGTAACCGTCAATTAAAACGGACAGACAATTGCACAACATTCTGGAACAAACAGTACGTTTTTATGAACTCTCCCTATTTGGAACTGTCATGCAATAGAGATTTTCATCAAACCAATATCGCATATTGTGTTTATTAACCTCTCCTATGAATTCACATTTAGATTCGATAAGCCATGACCAAAAATAAAATTGTCCATTTCGCTACATCATCACATCATTTACTAAACAATTCTTATCCACGAAGGAAGTCACCATGCATCCCAAGGATAGTTAATTCCTAAATATTTAATTTATAATTTTTAGACCAGAGGTGCTCAAACATGAATTGTTAGCGATCTACCTCAATATTGTTAGAATGCAATCAAAGGACTCACAGTAAAAAATTTGAGTAAGTGTAATGCAGGATTGTCGTCTGGGCAAGCATAATATACATTTTTTTAGTCAAGTTATGCGTAATTATGCCCCAAAACAGGCATGAGCAACATTTGTCTTGCTGTGGGCAAAACCTTATTGTGTAAATACGTTCGTGGGCCGCATAGATGATTCAAAATTAAATACCTTCGGATCTTAAAGTAGTGTTCATAATTATTAGTATTAGATATCAGACATGAAAAAAAAAATTAGGTCTTTTTGTGAAGACCTCATCCAGTTACTTTTGGTACCTTCCTATTGAAGGATTCCGATGAGCAATTCTATTGGTTCTTGCTGGGAGTAAAGTAACCTTCAACACGTGAGTGAATTAGCGTTTGTTTGTGAAAAGCTCAGTTTATGTTAGTGAGAAAAATGGGTCTTTACAATTAGTTCGTGATGTTCCTGACAAATAAAAAGCGATTGGTTATACTCGCAAAAATTAATAGAATTCTATTCTATTAGTTTTGATTTCTTCTTGAGCGAGCGCAGCGAGAAGAAACACATAGCACATATGCCCATAATGCTAAATAAATGTAAAATATCCAAAAAGAGAGAGAGAGAGAAAAAAAAAGAATAAAATATGTGTGTTTACAAATATTATTGTTTATGTTATCCTTCATAACCTGCAAAACAGTTAACTTTAATGCTTAATAACCTTTTTTCGTAGTTGAGAGAATTGATTTTGATCATATTAACCTTCTTATTAATAAATATTGCTTTCAATTATCTAATATGGATTTTAACCGTAGATAACAAGTCAAGTAGTAATAGATAACCAGCAAAGAACCTGTAAGCTAATCAGTAAGCTTATCGGAGTCTCCCGTGGTCTAGTGGCTGGTGCGCTAGATTCATAAGCGGGAGATGGTGGGTTCGATCCCCACCGGTGCCAGAAATTTTCTCATCTCAGGGCTCGCTCAGAAAATTCCTGGGTGCACCCTGAACGACGGCGCTAATGGCCAAGATTTATGTCGATGCGCCGTAAAAAAAAAAAAATAGAAAAAAAAGTAAGCTTATCAGCGAGTACGAGTAACTGTTATAAATCACTACTGCTACTTCAAAAGTAATTGGATGTGGTCTTCGCAAAAATACCCAAAAATATTCCCCCAATGAGGGGAAACCTAAAAGGCCTTCAGGGGATTCGCCTCGAGCAAATTCCCCAATGTGTGGGACATTTTCCCACTAACTATGTTCACATGATATTTATAGGGGACTAACTCTTGGGTTTGGTAGTATTCCACCTCACCAAACTCCCTGCCTACCCATGCACTCAAGTCCTGTATATAGACGTGAAATAATAAGGCAATGTAATTTTAATACAATTTATTATTATAACAATAATTAATTGGAAGAAATAGGTACAGCATTATGATTAAATCGTCAAATTTGGAATTATTGCAAACAACGAATGTTAAATAGCGGCATGAAATCAATGAGACAATCTGCCTGCTTGCTCACTTGATTCCACAGTATCTCACTCTATTTTCCTCATTTGGAGTGATTGTAAATAAGTAGTTTAATATATTTTTGTTAATGTTTCGCGGGCCGCATCTGACCTACGGGCAGGTTGTTGCCCATATACGCTCTTAAATGTTACTTCCTACGAAACAAAATTAGTGAATAATTCTATATCTGATTTTTTTTTCTCACGATCGATTCGAAAAGCACTCGCAATTGACCGTTTGAGCACCCCTGGTTTAGATTATTTCACAGCTAGTTTAATAATACATCTGACCCGCTATAAGTAGGAAAAAATGATGATTAAATTGTTCCATTAAACTAATTAGTCTGAAATTTCGATAATTTTTTAGACTATATAAAAAACATATCCATTAAAATACTGTTAATAATATTAATCTAGTTCTATTATTAGTCAACATGTCTACGTACCTTTGACCTCACTATAGAATCATTTATTAATTTTAATCATTAAATAATAATATATTTAAAAATTTTCATTCAACATTATCCGGGGTTCTGAGGAGTATTTCAATATAACCCCTTGTTTTTCGTTTCATCAAATAATTAAGTAAGGATTTAGATAGTCTCTCTTCTGCAATTATTAATGCTCGGTATTTTATGATCATTAAATTGGATGAATATGATTTATGATTATTATTGGACGAATATGGCCGTAGCCTTGTTGACCAATGGCGCCGCATTTTCTGTTCTATAATGGATCTAATTGGCTGCTCTGTGGGTTAAACGCTGGGAAAAAAAAAAAAAAAAAAAAAAAAAAAAAAAAAAAAAAAACGATCAGATCAACCCTTACGAGACGGCAACCCGCACAACCGTGGAGCGGCGCCCGCTTCACACTCCTAGTTTCACGCGGCGGCTGAGTCTCCATCGCACATCTCTTCTCATTTTTCCTAATACGGGTTTTTATTTCTTTCTGGCTTTGTACCAGTTATAGGCACGCTTAAAAACGTTTTTAATTTTTTTAAATAATATCAAGTGAAATATCTCGGCGTTGGTATAACATCGAAAGAACATGATCTCTATGTACTTATCAACTATAACACAAGGTCCTTCAGAATGGCCCAGACTAAGCAAAGGGACCAGGTAGCACTAGGAAACCACTATTCAATAGGCCCAAACTGCATTAGTAATGAACACTAGCGGATCCAAAAGTGAATAGAGCATACCTAACCTACTGCTAGATATGGTAAAAAGCTGCCACAGTGGTGGCATTCAGACATGAAGCGAAAAAATGGCCTTACCACGAAAGTGGCTATCAGGCCACGGGTTACGGATGTTCGTTGTCACGAAAGTGGCTATCAGGCCACGGGTTATGAAAGTTCGTTGTTAAGAAAGTGGCTATCAGGCCACGGGTTATGAAAGTTCGTTGTCACGAAAGTGGCTATCAGACCACGGGTTATGAAAGTCCGTTTTTACGAAAGTGGCTATACGTCTCGAATGGGTTAAAGCTAAAGGCAGAGGACTGCGCAGTCCTGTTTTAGTAGACACACGTAGTGTGAAAAAGGGTAGGAGAAGGCCATGCTTTGTTGGCATATCTTCCTGTCTATAATGAATGAGTAATGAATATTGCACAAAAACGTTGTTCTGTCTGAACAATGGTTATTAAAAAGGAACACATTTTCCTATTCAAATCATATACCTACAACAGTAAATTATTAAAATTGTCACCCAAGATTGGCAGAATTATTTAAGAATGGATTAGGACTCATATGCAGGTACAACATTTTGTCTATCTAAATTTAAAAGTTGACTTAAATCTGTTCCATCGATCCTTTGCCCAGTTGTAATCATTTCATTTGATTTTTTTTGCTGTATTATATTACCTGGATTCTAGATTACTATAAAGATAGTGATTTAGTTTCCAATTCGTCCTGTTTTCTAAAACCCTTTCCTTTTAGCGCGGTTCCTCCCTCCCCCATAGGGAGGAACCCCGCTTATAAGGTTGATACAATGAAACAATCCGGAAGTGCCGACAAGAAAATTTCGCGTTTCAGAACCCCTAGAGACCGAAAATAACGGTGGTTCAAATTTGTATATATATATATATTTATATTTATATATATATATATATATATATATATATATATATATATATATATATATTTGTCTGTTCGCTCTCTAGCTCGAAGACGAATGGTCCGATTTTGATGAAATTTGGTACAAAAATCAGTCGTCCAATATGAAAGGTCAAGTTCGTTAACCAGCAAAATCCGCCCACTGGAAGATGGAGGTTGGGGAAAAAATCGTAACGCTTACGTTTTTGAGTTCATAAGCTTGTAAGTACTCTTTTTATAGGCTTCTTGGGCTAGGAAAACGAATGAAACCATTTTCAAGGCGATAGCTTTAACCGTTTTCGAGAAAATTGGAAAAATAGTTTTTGAATACCGTTTTTGGTTTGGGTACTTAGAATCATGGGATTCAGTTGAAACATTTTCTGCATGTTCTACTTTCATTAAAACTAATATGTTGAAATTTTGGTTACGTTTGGAGTTAAGGAAGGGTTAGAATAAAATATTTTATTAACAGACATAAAAGGTTTTGGTAACTTTGTATATTTTCCTTAATATCTCGAAAAAGGTTAAGAATTTGGTAAACGAAAGAATACCATTAGAAAGCTTACTAAATGTTCTACAAAAAAGGTTCTGATGAAAGTTTTGATTAGGCGATGTCAATCGGAGAAATAAGTGATTAAAGCATTAAAGTAATTGATTTTGCTTATTTGAACTGTTCTTTTTGTCTGTTTTTATTCCTTGTTATTTTTTAATTGCTTATAGTTGGATAATGTATTTTACAATAAAACAGATTAGGCAAAATAAGAAAAACAATTCATTGTTAGAAATATAGCTTGCCAAGAGAAAAAGATTCGTTGACGTCTTTTGAATATTTTCAATTGCCTTTATGCAATATATATATATATATATATATATTGTTGGTTTTTTTATTTTATTTTTTAATTGATTTTATCTGTAGAATTATTACTATAGTAAAAGAACACAGGAATGTGTGAAAATATTTGATATTTTCCAATTCATTGAAACGTATGAAATGAAGTATCGGTAGAAGAGGATTCTAGGGTCTTGCGGACCTGACCCCAGGTATAGCCAGCCATAAAACCCTTTGAACAAAGGCCGAGGAAAATATTATCTGTTTCTATTCTATGCTTTTCAAATGAGAATAGGGATATGAACAGGAACCGGGGTCTCCCGTGGTCTAATGGCTAGCGCCTTGGATTCATAAGCGGGAGATGGTGGGTTCGATTCCCAACCTCCGGCAGGAATTTTATCATCCCACGGCTCGCTGGTGAAATTCCTCGCTACACCCTGGATGTCGGCGCTAATGACCTAGATGTAGATGTGCCGTAAAAAAAAAAAAAAAAAAAAAAAAAAAAAAAAACTGGAACCGCGCTAAGATGACGCAGTTCCTGCGAGTCGGACTTTTTAACGAATATTGCAGGTATGCTGTTACCAGTACTATTACAATGTAAAAACAAGCATGCGAGAACAAAGGCAGATCAAACAGAACATATTTAATGGTCAACTAGTAGAATGGGTTTTCCGAGAAAGGTAGAGGTGACTCGACCCCAT
Organism: Gonocerus acuteangulatus; assembly: GCA_946811695.1. Taxonomy (NCBI): domain Eukaryota; kingdom Metazoa; phylum Arthropoda; class Insecta; order Hemiptera; family Coreidae; genus Gonocerus; species Gonocerus acuteangulatus. The sequence goes on from OX328124.1 coordinate 85,838,451, forward strand.
ATAATAAAATACAGAACAGATCAGCTTGCGAACATTGCATCAAAGCATTCACCGAAAAAAAACATAAAATTCTGAACGACAGAAAGGGATCATATTTACTCCGACTGAAGTAATATTTCCATTTGTTAAAAAAAAAAACTTATTAAAGCAATATTTATTTATTTATAGTTATTTATGCATGTCCACTTATACATGACAAGTATTTTTGTGACGGTTTTTTTTTAAAGGTAATTACCCCTTTCAACCGACCCTTGGTAAGGAGTGTTAAGTGCTCTCGACTCCCTTTTAAGCTATAGGAATTATGTAGTCATATCTTCATGATTTTCTTTCTGTTATTATTATGGGAATATAGTTTACTATTGTTTGTTTATTATGTGGTTTGTGTTAATTATTAATTAACTAATTAATTAAATTAATTAATTATTAATTAATTTAATATTATTAATAAATAATAACAATTTTAATCATGGGCTACATGATGACTTCCACGAATGTTCTGGCTTAACTCAGAATTGGGTGGGTTCATAATATAACCAATTTCAATAACCAAGCTGATAAAAAAATAAAATCATTGAGAATTAATTTAAAATAATTAACTCTATACGAAATCAGAAAGAAACCTTGTAAAAAAAATAAGAAATAGGTGCATTTCCATTTATGTTCACCTAGCAAGAATGAAGGAAAATGCATTAACATTGAAGGTTTTTATTTTACTTATAGTAAAAAAAATAAAGGGAAACGGTCCAAGATGACCTAAAAGAACTAAAAATATCTATATGTATTTATGACAAATATTAAAGAATGATAATAAAAGGTTCCAGGAAGCACTAAAGAAGAACTCCGCTACACTTTCTGGGGAACGGAAGAAGGATATGATACAAAGAATAAAAAAGCATTGGTCTGATATAAAAGCACTCAACAGCCGCAAATAAATATTTGATTTAACGTGTTGTTTTCCGTACGATTCGGGGAAAAAAAAGAAGTCGATTCCAAAGGAGCTGTGTAAACTGGGAAAATTCCTTAGCAACAGGGCAACTAAAATAAACATAAATAACTTATATACTATGCATTATATACTTGTTTTATTAATCTTCGACTATTTTTTATCTATGCTAGATTTGAATTAAACCACAAACAAAACAATTGAAATGATCACAATTATTGTTAAATTATAAAACTAAATACATCAAAAGTATGAAGTGAACATAAAAGAAAATTAATTTAACAGATTTTTCGACAGAATTAAAAAGTGTAAAGCTGTCCTGTTTACACCTTACAATATTTATATAAAATAGCTACATTAAATGAGGGCTCCAAAAGTCAAGGGGTCGAAGTAACATTTTTGAACAAAATTAGATACTGGAATGAGTTTTGAAAACCGTGTGTGTGGTAAAGACATCCAAGTGATTTTTTTGAAATTACCTGCCACCTAGCTTGTTGTGTTCTCTTGAGTATTGTCACTTTTGTAATATTAAGTCCAGAAGGAAATTAAGGGGTCTATTTGCGGATTGTCCAATTTCTCTGCATATTAATCATAAACCGGATGATGCTCAGGGTGACTGAACAATAATGGTCATCCTTTGGCCAGACGATTCTCCAATGCGAGATCGGAAAAAATAACGCCCATATTGACCCCCGCAAAAATGACCATGAAATATTTGTCAAGGTCAACGTTTTTATTGGATATTTCGAATCTACGAATCATGAGGAACAAAAAAGTCAACGTACACGTGGTCCATTCCAATTTACAAATCATGGCCGATTTTTATTTAATTTTTTCTTACATGTTGTACTAACATTGCCTTACGCAAAAACACATCGTTTGAGTTTTATAAGTATATAAAGTATATAAGTTTATATAAGCACTGAACAAATTATAAGTATATGCAAAAATGAGCCTCTTAGCGGCATTCAGTGGAGGTCATAACTCATGTTAAATCAAAATAGCAAGACTTAACAGGACACCCCAAACAAATAGCAAGACTTTACAGGACACCCCAAACAAATAGCAAGACTTTTTGGAAGCGGCAGAACTAATCAGCAAAATTTAATCAGTCCGAAGATAACTAAAATCAATATCACCACCGAAGTTGAATGATATGCTATTCATTGAAGAGAAAGGCTCCTGACAAGATTCATATTATTATTAACACTCCTCTATAAACGTTTAAGCTTGACACTCTAGACATGAAACGTTGGGTCCTATACGACCCTGTACGTAATAGAGCCATTTTTTGGGGCAGGAATGCAATAAGTTATTGGGATTTACTCATTTATTTTCAAATATTAGGTGAATACTATAAACACATTATTATTAGGTGTTTGGTTTTTTGACACAAAAAAAAATTAAATGTAAAGCTATAAAACTTTTCAAAACTATAATTTCTTCCGTACATAATGTTCAAATATATTGTTCAGAATTTGTTTTATAATTTACCTTTTTTGTTTCAAGCGTTGTTATAAAGAGTATTGATTAATGCCTAATATGCATAATCATTTAGTATAATGCATAATTTCTGAGCATTTCCTCGAATATGATTAATGGAGATGATACGGCCCATATTTGTCAAATTCATCGGTCGTTAATCATTAATCCTATGTCCTATCTGGAAACTTGATAAATGCCTCTTAGAATTGATAATACAGAGGCAATGGAACGGATAGCAATGGCATTTGTTCATCTAAACACAGCAATGAGAAACTATGACTTTAATTGGTTTTTGTGGTTAAATATATTATTAGTATGTATATAATTTTGATATAATCCAGTCTACTGAATTTCCAGGCTTTCCTCATTTATTTATACCACAGCTGTGCAATTTAAATTACAATGTACTACATTATTATTTAAATTAATTATTATTCTAAATATTTATTTTACTATTAGAATACTTGTACGGTAAACGTGATGTTTTGAAAAGAAAAGATTATGTCAGCTACCAAATGAATGTTAAAAAAATAAATTTATACATTCTATAGAAGATTTGTTCACGGATTTTTTTTTATTATTATTTTTTTTTTTAAACTAAAACAATGAAATGGAACTATTTTTGTCATTCAATGGCTAAGAAGCCTATTAGCTCAAAATAGCCAATCACGCGCCCTGAGTCTAGATAACAGCCAAGCCGTATAGACAGTTTATTTCTACTGTTGCCGGTCCTTCAGTTGGAACGCATGATCACTCATTTTTTTACAACTGGATGAAAAGGGAGTAGATAGTCACCCTAAAAAGTCCCTATTTCCTAAAATCTTAAAATGACAGGACTACAGGAAAGTCCAGTTAAAACAGACCATGTAGAATGAAATTGGCTCCTTACTTAAAATATCAGATATGTATTATATTGTATAATTACAGCAGAGGTACAATTTTTAATATTTTATTGTTTTGTAACCTTAACCTAACATAATCATAAAAATATAATACTGTCATGTATGTATGGTTTATTGATGCATGGCATACTTATGTTGCCACTCAATAGCACCATTGAGGTAATTTTTGAATGTTTCTCGAATTTGAACTTGATTCATTTTTTTGTGGCGGAGGAATTCAATTGTCAGTAGATAATGAAGCGTATCATCAATATTTTGTTTGATTTTTGTGTCTGCAATATAATTTTGAAATTAAGTAATTTCTTATGAAATTCAGTATATAATCAAAAAATAATGGTATTTAGCGAAAGTATTGCCTGTTTTTTTCATCATTTCAGTGGTGCACCAAAACTTAACTTCACTCCTTCTTTCACACAGGACTTGTAAACAGTCCTTATTTGTTACTACATGAACTAACTTATTTCAACGTATTTTTTCTGTTATTCTTAAGAGATTGCAATGTATTTGTTAATTTACAACTGGAAATGTATCTGTATAATTGTTTCGAGCGATTCACCTTAGTTGCGGGTGCTCATAAATAAATGAATTTAAAAAAAAATCATTTCAGGGCCGGTTGTAAGAATTTCTTGCCGCACCATGGATGCTTAGCTAGCCAATCCATGCTGATGCGCGGTTAAAAAAAATATGTTAATAATATTTATACACGCCAAGAGAAGCTGTTATTCACTACCCTGTGACCCGCAGGCCCTCAAACCCATTTCAGACTTATTTTAATATAATGCCCAACGTCAACCCCTGTTTCTCTTAATGGACATTGGAAAGGATTCAGAGACACGCTTCGTTGAATTTACTTGAGTGGTTGATGATGTCTCTTCCCCTCCTGCCCATTAAAGCCCTAACAGTTAGCAAACAGATGCGGGCAGTGGATGCGATTCATCAACAGCTGGTAGATCCTTACCAGCAGATCAGTTTCCCGTGTCTCAATCACGTGGATTGGTTTATCGTGTCGCGTATAAATTTAAGTCAATAAATACTTATATCTTGCGAAACAACAACCCGCACAAACCTAGATGACCGTGGAGCGGAGCTCGTTTTACTCTCCTGGTTCCATAGGACGGCAATAAGTAGCTGAGTCTCCTTCGCTCATCTCTACCAGTACACATTCGTTATTTCTCTCTTTAAAATGTTTTAAAGAGGGCCAGTGGCCATGGGTTCGATTCCCACTATGGGGTGGTGGCTTTTCATTACAAAAAGGAAAAGGCAGCAGCCCTATTCTGGCTACAAAAGCGTGGTAACCTATAGATAACCAGGCAAAATTCTTAGTTAATTTATTATGGACGTTTAAATTTAAATAAATAATAATTAAAACGTTTTCCTCAAAATTTATCTATACTGGGCTTTGTACAAGTCATAACAGGCTTAAAAAAGTTTTTCTTTTCTTTTTAATTTTGTTTTTATTTTTTTATAAAAAGGTTTGATATTCTTTTTTTAAAAAAATAATATCAAGTTAAATATCTCCTCGTTGGTATAATATCTTCGGAACATGATAACTATGTACAAACACGAATTAGGTCCTTCAGAGGGACCGGGTAGCAGAGAGAAACCCCCATTCAATAGGCTCAAACTGCATTTTTAATGAACTCTAGCGGATACAAGAGTGACCAGAGCTAGATATCAGAGAAAGCTGGCCCAGCGGTGGCTTTCTGTCCCGAAACGAAAAAATAGCCTTGTCACGAAAGTGGCTATCAGGCCACGGAGCATGCCTGCCCGTTGTCACGAAAGTGGCTATCAGTATAAGTGGCATGCCGGGCCATTGTTACGAAAGTGGCCATCAGACACGGGGCATGCCTGCCCGTTGTCACGAAAGTGGCTATCAGACACGGGGCATGCCTGCCCGTTGTCACGAAAGTGGCTATCAGGCTCGGGGCATGCCTGCCCGTTGTCACGAAAGTGGCTATCAAGTCACGGGGCATGCATGCCCGTTGTCACTAAAGTGGCTATCAGACACGGGGCATGCCTGCGCGTTGTCACGAAAGTGGCTATCAGTCCAAGTGGCATGCCTGCCCGTTGTCACGAAAGTGGCTATCAGACAAGGGGCATGACTGCCCGATGTCACGAAAGTGGCTATCAGACACGGGGCATGTCTGCCCGTTGTCACTAAAGTGGCTATCAGACACGGGGCATGCCTGCCCGTTGTCACGAAAGTGGCTATCAGTCTGGATTGGGATAACAAGGCCCTGCTGTACATAGCCCTTTAGTGGTTAGGAAAAAAAGGGGAATATTCCGAAACCAAATTTTTAATTTACAGGCCGTTTGTTTTGCTTCCTTGCAATGAAATTTCTTAAATATCATACCTAACGAATGAAGAAAATTTAGAACTATCCTTTAGTTAATTGAATCAGCTATTGGAAATATAAAACAGCGAAGCTATTAATGTTGATTTTGTATTTGTATAGATTACTTTATAGAAATTCATTAGGAAGCTGGTGCTAACTGACGAACTGGGTGATAAACGGGCTCAATTTTTTAGCTTCTGGGGGCATATATTCTTAGTCTCATAAAGATGGTGGCCTAATAATGTTAGAAGAAGACGTGTATAATAATATATTAATCCACTAGTAACTTTTTAATTTTGAATTGAAATACTCTAGCAAAAGATTATAACATTTCCGTCTTTAGGAAAAAGAAATAAAAAGGTACGTTCCACTTGTCTGAAAATAAATATTTCAGGAATTCATGCAGACATCCTTAACAGAATATTTCCTATCACAGCATTTTCATTTTATGTCTTCGTAGAAAAACGACGTATTCTTTTATTATTTCCCCTATGGTTTACGTGCTTCTTTTATATGTGTTCTTCTTTATTTATTTTTTCTTACTTCCCCTGTTTATTTTTCTTCTACATTCCAGCTTCTTAGAATTTTCTCATCTCCCCCTGTAAGAATGTTTTTTTTATACTCTTAACTTATTGATTCTCCAAAATAAAGACAGACAAAAAAAACGGGCGTATATCAAAATATAGCAAATTTGTCAGAAAGAATTGGGATCAATACTAAACCAGTTTAAATCAAATTAATTTGATTACAAAACCATAAAGAAGTATTTTTAACAGAAATAAGTCCGACTCGCAGGAACTGCGTCATCTTAGCGCTAAAAGAAAAAGATCGTTAATAATTATTAATTTTGGTTTGCGTTTATCACCACTTCTAATAAAGGAATTTTATTTATTTATATAAGGGTCTTTCTATTATTAGTTATTGGTATTGTATATGAAATTGATTTGGAATATATTTCACAAATTAAAATCGTAGGTCGCATATTTATAACGTTGTTCCGAAATTAATCACTCTCCTAAGAGGCCATTTTCCCTAATTAACTAACTCATCTACGGGTATGCTGTGTAGTGAATTTCGTTTCGAAGGATAAAGAACTGTGACCAATTTTATTACGTATGCGTAATATACATATCAATTTTTATAAATTAAGAATACATTTATATACATTTTAATGGGGGTCATTATTAGTACTTAGTTGATGGAATTAGTTAGTTTATAGAAAAGTTTCAAAAATTGTTTTATATGTGCAACTTTATTATCTACGACGTTTCTGATGTGCTAAAAGGATTGAGTTACAAAGGGATATTAATATGGAGTTGCAAAATATCATTCGTTTTACAGTTTTTTCCTTGTATTGTCCATAACCAAATGTGAAATCCGTGGATTTAAAAATCAGAGGTAATTTGGAATGTATATTGGATGATTGACTGACTCGGAAGTCCACCCCTTTGTCTCTTGACAGGCGGACAACTTTGTTAGAATAAAATGACATACTGCGCTGGCTGCTACATACTGACCGGTCGGTCCAAGCGGTAATTCCATTTGGCTTCCATTGTTCGTGCGGCGAGAACCGAGGTATGCCCGCCCATTATCTCCTCATAATGAATCAGCAAGAGTGAGCATGTAGCATCCAGTACGGTGGTAAATACAGTCCTCGTTGCAATGGTGCGCCTGATCTATGGCCTTTGGGTCGTAGGACGTTACAATTTACAAGTCGGCAACGCTAGCTGGCTATAAATGTTTCCTGTGTTCCGAAGGCCGAGAAGGAAAAATTATAAATTAGGGATGAATTAATTCGTATAGCTTTAGCTCTGCATCAACTAGAAGCAGAAATTAGGGATTGTACCGAAGGGGGAGGGGTACTTGGTTTAACTACTAAGCCTAGTTTATTCAAGCGTAGTACTTGCCATAAATGCTTCTTCCTGGCTTAGTGATAAGAGAATCGTACTCGTTCACATGTTGGTGGACAATTAGCGTTCAGTACGGTCCGTTCACTTAGGAACACAACCGTCCATTTTGTCTCATACCAAGCTGAAATAAAGACAAGTTTTCACATTGTGGACAAATTCAAAACAGTCGGTCCAATAATTACATCGCCACTAAACAGTTGTTGAGCTTCCATACGAGTGACAAGGGGGAACTGCTTATTAGAATGATGTTTAGGAAGCTTACTTATGTTATATGCGTGGTAAAAAACATTAGCCCCGACATCCATGATGTAGCAAGGACTTCTCTTAACGGGCACTTAAATGAGAAAAATCCCTGTTTCCGGTAGGACTCCAACCCACCATCTCCACTGGATCACGGAGAGACGAAAAAAAAATGTTTTAATTTTTACCACTTTATGAATAATACAAAAAATATAAGCATTAACGGTAATTTGACAATGGTTGACACGGTTAGTGGACTGGAAGGTAACGAGTTGAATTGCTCGCAAAAATGTCATTGAAAACCCCTGCAGTGAAAGACAGGAATATGGTAACGCTAGATAGCTCGAATATCGAGGAATTAGAAGAAAATGAATGCGAGAGATATGAGGAGCTCTCGACTGCTGGACAAGTCATAGGTACCTGTGGCCTGTCTTTCCACTGACATGTACAAAAGTCAACGATTCAAAGGGCTCAACCGCTCCTCGACTGCTGGAGCAGTCAACGGTAAAGAAAGGGTTAAGACCAGTAATAAGAGCAAAGGATATTTTGGCAATGACTTTTTCCTCAGCATAGCATTTATTACCGCTCCTCCAATAGACCGTAAACACTGATATCTGTGTTGTATTAGGCTTCTAAAACTTTTCTTAACATCTACTTGGCCTATTCCATTATATTTCTTGTATTACCAGATAATCTTGATGTTATCTGTGATAGTTATTATCACAGAACTTATTAGTTTCATTGAGAAAGGAACTTTGGTCGGTGGAATTGGCCTAAGAGTAGATTGCCTGCATTCGATCATAATAGTTTATAAAAGCACATTTGTGGATACAATTGAGTTTGCGAACGTATTAGCTTGCATTTTGAAACTTCTCGAAGAACTGATCATGACTAATAATAATCACTCTCACTCATTGAGGTAGCTCGTTTCAGTTCCGTGGAGTTTATACACATTAGCTTTAGCCCCCACGAATAGGTATCATAATAATACTAAAATGATAAATGTGTCTAATTTGTTAGTCCAAATGGATATTTTAAAGTGTACAGAATCAGAGAAACACATCTAGAAATAATTAGAATCTCTCAGGTTGTGCTTTATAAAAAGCGGGAGGGGTAAAGGGAAAAAGGAAGGAAGGGACACTTCCACTTTCTGCCGGATGCTGTTCTAGTTAGGAAAAACTGTGTAGGTTTTTTTTTATTATTATTATTTCCCTCTCACTCTCTCCCGCTCTCTCTCTCTAGCTCACTCTCTCTCACTCTCATTCTCTCTTTTTCCTCCCGAGTCCTAGGGACGTCACTCGGTCGAGGACTCCCTTATGATGAAGCTGGAACGGAAATTAACCCGAGAGCCGTTAAAAAGATTGCCCCCTCCCACGCCCCACCACTTTTTGAGTTAATAGCTCGTGTAAAAGTGGGATTAGTGGTTTTTTCCAAGGAAGGCGCTCCGCCCTGTCCCTTTTATCTGTTTAAACTCCATTAAAAAGAAGTTCTCCGCATGGCGGACGACTGAAGGTATTTTATTCTGAAAACTTGCAGCCCTGCTGGACAGCGCGGCCCTCTTTCTGTTGTTTCACCGGCCACTAAAAGTTTTCCCATCTAAAGTTTTAATTATAGTCGAGTGGTAGAGGAGAGGGGAGTGGCCATACTTGCTGCTATTAGAGCTGCCCCGTCACACATCAGCAGTCTTCCAACACTCGTCGCTTCTTGCTTCTCAGACTTTCTTACAAGTTTTTCCTACCCTCCAAGTAGACTTACTAAATTATGCTAATATCAAGAAGATAATTTAATTTGAGATTAGCGCCGCAAAAGGGGCTATTTGCAAAGTATAAGTGTATTAATACGTTGGCCGGATTCCAAGCATTACAAAAATAAATGCATTCACTAAATACAGAACGTACAAAGAAAATGGGCTCTATTCGAGATCCATGGTTATTTTATTGAAATTATGGGAAACAATTATACTCAAATTACAAATTAGAATTTTAAGCAGTTATAAAAATCATTAATGAATTATAAATGACAATATTCTCAAATAATTGGATTATATACAAAAATAAAATAATAAATATATAAGCCTGGTGGAAGTTGTTTGAATCACCAACTATTGAAAGAAAAAAAATACTCACAATAAAAATACTTTATGAGTAATATAAAGTAATCCATCCCTAGATTGTGTGCCCAGAATAAAATGTCTAAAACGTTAAAAAATAAATAAATAAAATAAAACTGCCATTTCCGGTGTATAGAATGCTAACTATTTAGATCTTTGAAGAGTTTTAGCCAACTAAAAAGCTATTATACTCAAAATATAATATTTTTTATGAACTAAATGGTCTTATTTAATTTATAGTGTAGATGGAGATAGTTAGCCGCTGGAGAGATACGAAGACAGGTATAGTTGGGATTCGGCTAGGAGAAAAACGTCAGACTTTCAAAAAGAAATCTGTATTTTGGACGTTTCGACTGCAACAATGGCAGCCTTCTTCAGCTAAAAAATATATACAACTTATAAGTAAAGAAAATGTACAAGTAGTAGGTAAAAGACAGGCAGAAATGAGCGGAGTATATATATCAATACAATAAATTTTAACCAATCTTATTTTTAAAAACAATGAAAATACGGTAGTTGGAAAGAAAACAGCATGTAGAACTTGTTAGTAAAAGCAGTACAAAAAAAAAAAATTAAACAGTAAAAACAACGCACATTTTTTATGTAGTGAAAAACAAAATCTATTTTTATAGCCCCCTCAGCCCCCCCCTTATATACGCCCATGAAGGTATAATTTACACTATCATTAAAAGGCGAAAAGGTATATCAATTAATTAAAATTATAGTCAAGAACAGCACAGTTAAATGAAGCTATATATTTGTTCCAGCGAAGCTAGTTGATAATCGACTACATCAGAACGATAACAGCTTGAAATGTATATAAAGGATACATAAATAAAATAAACAGACTTGCATTTAATGAATGGTCATTAAATAAGAATAATAAACCTCACAAATCATTGTTAAAACGGAGAATAAAGTTAACGAGTAATGAATAATTTATTGGGGCTAGTAAAAGGATTCAAAAAGCCATCTTAATTCGCTTTCATCGTAAAATTTAATCTAAAATATTTGAATTTTGACCTTAAAAAAATAAATGTCAGTAGTATAATCATGGTTGTAAATTATGAATCGAGATTAATACACTTCAAAGTACGTAGTGAAAAATAATACAAAAACCATTTAAACAAGCATAATGACAGCTTTCAGATTTTTTATTACAGTCAAATCCATTTCAAATGGCACAATTTCAATAATTTATGCCATTTATATATATATATATATACTTTTTTATGCATTAATAACAAATATATTATTACTAATAAACATGCATGGACCCAGTAGGGCAACACGAAGTATAATGAACGTTGATTTAAAAGTTTGACTTTCTTCTTGCTGTAAGTTTTGTCTTTCTGACAGGGCTCTCGTTGTGTCGTCAGACTAAGCTGAACCACTCCTTTTTCACCTCCAAATCATATCAATATTATATTTTTTAGGAGAGATCGAAACCTACCAATATCTGATTCTATTCCTTTACTAATGGCACTACGGCTATTAAGGGAACGGGCTAAGACGACGCAACTTCTGCGAGTCGCTCGTTTTTTTTTGCTTTTTTTTTACATTTATTATCAAGAAATACTCCACCACATCGATCTCTTGTAACACCCCTATTGTGGGTAATAATATAAAAGGTAAGGACATTAATCCAGCGTCGCCCTAAAACCCCAAACCTAAAGGGCTATGGAGAAGTATAGAGAGGTGTATGGATCCCCAGGGATGGTCCAGAGGGACACTTAACGCCTTCGAGTGCTCCAAGAAGACCATCTTTAGGGCTTACCTCGGCTTTCCTATTCCTACATCTCTATCTTACACATCAATACTTGTCCCTTTACACATTCTACAACCAACATCCTTACATTATTAAGTGTTTCTCTCTTTAGCTTAAGGCGCTCTAGGTGTATTACCATGCTATTAAAAAAAAATTGCCATGCTACAAAATGCTATTTTTGTTATAATGCATCATTTATGTAAGTGCAGAGCCCAGACAGCATATATGCGTCTAGAGGTTTGGATGCACTGCTTTTCACGCCCACATATCAGGAAGAGAAAGAGCGAATCGAAAAAATCTACTGTTTTTTTTGTTTTTTTTTTATTATTTTATATTCTGATTCAGAAAGATGTGGGTAACATGACGCTTCGCCTGGTTTCTCTGGTTCGCCCTTAGTTCTCTCACAGTTTCAAGTTGAAAGTGAATAGCAGCATCATCTTGAAAAATTTATTGTCCTATTACAAGGGCAAATCCCGGGTCTGAAACGTCCTCATAAATCACTCGTAAAAATTATAATTAAAACATTAAATTCAATTGCATACTTTTTCGATCAGATTTATGGATCAGCTTCCATTGAGTAAACATTCGCCCCTTGCTATCCTGAAGCACTTCTAAAACTTTGACTTCGATTTCCCAACATCCGGATTTCGTGATTAGCTCCAACTCTTCCAAGTTCCTGTTATGTGCGCTCAAAGCGTTTAAAGGGTTAATCAATGATATCGCTGGAGGGTCAGATGTTAAGTGTCGTTTTCCCAAGATAGAAGCACGAGGTAGCAACCCTAGCATTTGTTGTTAATAGTTTTAAAACAGGAATCCTTAAAGTAACTGTCATTGATTCGTTTGGTTAAAATATTCTCTTATTTCAAATGTCACGAGAGTACATCATTCTACTTGAAGGGGGGTTGGAAGTAATTTCAGGAAGAAGGAAGAGTTCACCCCACGTATTGGTCCCCTGACATCTCTCCCCTCTGGCAATCACCTTATGTACGGTCTATAGGGGATCTGGAAACCCAACCAAAAGAATGCTAGTATAAATACAAAACTCAAGAAGCGAGATGTTGTGGTTCTGTCGAGAATGAGACTATTTTCACCCGTGCTTCTCAGAAGAGGCTTTAATGCAAAGTTAGTTGTGAACCCTGACAAACGTATGTTTAAAAGGACGCCCATCAGAAGTAAGCGAAACGGGACGAATGATATTTTAAATTTGTGTGTTTTTTCAGCACAATGCGATCGACCGAAGGTGCCAAAAGTTTGCAATAGACGAGTTAACAAAGTTCCAACTGTTTCTATTTCAGGCTTTCCAAATTAATCTAGGGATACGAACGGAAACACGTTAACGCTTTCGCTGTGGCTGTCTTGGTTTGTGAATACCTCAGTATCGGGTGAATGTTTTGTTGAATTTTTCATATAAACATTTTTTTCTCATATAAAAATCTTCCAGTCAGCCGACTTGAAAACGGAAAACACTGTTGGTGTGGCCAAATAATACTGAAGGCAACTGTCTTTACCTGGAGCTGTAAAAGTGAATCCCCTCCATTTGAATCTAAAGGGAAAAGTAATGGAGGAGTGACCTTCCGAACTCCGAAGGGAAACCCGTAAGCGGGTAGGATCGCTAGTATCCTTCCGTAATGACACCCGCAGCGAAAGTGTTAAGATGATGCAGATCCTGCGAGTCGGCGGTTTTTGTAATCGATGTAATTTAGATATTTATTTACTTCATTTCTAACAGGTTTCGAGTTACCCTCTCATTTTCTAAAGGGTTTAGCAGAAAAAAAAGACATGTATCTGTTCTTTAAAAAAAACTACAATTGTTTCTCTTTTTAAATTCATACATATTTTTTTTCTTCTAAAAAGAGCTCACCTTTTATTTAAACAGCACACTCCTTCGAAAAGCACAGGAAGCACCGTTTAAAAAAATATTATTCCTAGCTGTTTTCGTAAAGTGTTACCATGTCCCGTGCTCCTCAGGACGGTTTGATCCATCCCTTATTTCAAACCGAATGAAAAAACTGTACAAATATTTATATATTTTTGCTATTATTGTCCTGAAAAATAAATAGGTTTCGAATTATTTCTTCTTTTGTGTGTGTAATCCTCTACTTTGATCATGAAATTAATATATTTGTAGTATTCCCTTATTTATGATTTTTTTTCGGATTCTTCACTATAGGTAACGCACATGTCCTCACATACTACTTGATGGGAATTGTATTTAGATTTAGTTTTTGTTTTATTCAGAGACATCGTTGCTGATTTTTTGTAATTTTTTTTGAGATATTGCTTTCATTATGGTTACGATTTGTAAATAGGATAAAAAAGAGAACCATCCTCCACTTAGTTTTGATGATTTTACAGTTTCTTTATTTGAGCTACATATATTTTTCAATTCTTATGACTATATTACATATTTCCTTTTACAAAATGTTATTAAACGCATCATTGAATTATTTTACTATCCAAAATAAAGTGATAACAATATAAAAAGTCCGACTCGCAGGAACTGCCTCATCTTAGCGCGGTTCCGTTCTTATCCCTAGTCTAATTTCGAAAGATTAAAATAGAAGCAGTTATTATTTTGTTGAGAGGAGATCGTTGACCGTTGATGATGCAAGGTAGGGATTGTCCGGGTTAGGTCACTGCTACTTAATAATACATACCCCATATGTGTAGGTATGTGGGCATATATATGTACATATGTGTGCGTGTATATGTGTATATATATATATATATATATATATATATATATATATATATATATATATATATTTACATAGATATGTGCATATATTAGTGTTAAATATGTCCTACTTGTATTTACAGCCCTGATGAAGGCTTGAAGTTCAAGCCGAAACGTCGGCACAATAAAACCATTTTTACGATAAAATGTAGTTTTATTAAGTAGCAGTGACCGAACCCTGACAGTTATATTTTGGTTCCACCAGTCTTGAAAGGTAGGATTTACAATCTGACCTGGAAGGGTCGGCAACACAAGAAACCGTCCCGCTAGTTGCAAGGTCTTGGAATCTTGGAAATCTATATTTCTAACAATAAATTGTTTTTGTTATTTTACTTAACCTGTTTTATTTTCGAATACATTATCCAACTATAAGCAATTAAAAAATAACAAGGAATAAAATACAGGCGAAAAGAACACTTTGAATAAGCGAAATCAATTACTTTAAAGCTTTAAGCTCTTATTTCTCCGATTGACATCGCCTAATCAAAACTTTCATTAGAACCTTTTATGTAGAGCATTTAATAAGCTTTCTAATGGTATTCTTCCGTTTACCAAAATTCTCAACAGTTTTCGAGATATTAAAGAAAGTTCCCAAAATTTATATTATTTCTAGCAACAGAAAATTGGCCTCATTTTTCATATCCTGTTTTACACACAAAATTTTCGCAACATAAGAAATTACAAAACTAAAAAGCAATAAAAAACGAAGGGAAAGAGACAAAAATTACAACAAGAACGACAAAAACCCGTTCATAAGAACAAAACAGACGTATTTGAAGTTTTAAGCACTTATTTCTCCGATTGACATAACCTAATCAAAAATAGTTTTAGAATCTTTTTTGTAGAGAATTTAGTAAGCTTTCAAATAGTTTCTATCCACTTACCACGATTTCCCAACCGTGTTCGAGATATTAATGAAAGTATACGAACTTCCCAAAACTTTTCATGTCTGTTCATAAAATATTTTATTCTAACCCTTCCTTAACTCCAAACGTAACAAAACTTTCAACATATTAGTTTTAATGAAAGTAGAACATGCAGATAAAGTTTCAACTGAATCCCATGATTCTAAGTACCCAAACCAAAAACGGTATTCAAAAAATATTTTTCCAATTTTCTCAAAAACGGTTAAAGCTATCGCCTTGAAAATGGTTTCATTCGTTTTCCTAGCCCAGGAATCATATAAAACGAGTACTTAGAAGCTTATGAACTCAAAAACGTAAGCGTTACGATTTTTTTTGCGCGAATTTCGCCCCAAACGCCATCTTCCGGTAGGCGGATTTCGCTGGTTAACGAACTTGACCTTTCAAATTGGACGACGGATTTTTGTACCAAATTTCATCAAAATCGGACCATTCGTCTTCGAGCTAGAGAGCGAACAGACAAATATATATATATATATATATATATATATATATATATATATATATATATATATATATATATATAAATATATACATATATATATATATACAAATTTGAACCACCATCATTTTCGGTCTCTAGGGGTTCTGAAACGCAAAATTTTCTAGTCGGCACTTCCGGATTGTTTCATTGTATCAACCTTATAAGCGGGGTTCCTCCCTATGGGGGAGGGAGGAACCGCGCTAAAAAGGAGTAACAATATCGTTTCCTTTATAACATCTGTAATTAATTGATCATTTAATATCCCATTTAATGCCATAAAGGCAGTACGACCACCGTTTACAATCCATTAACCTATTTATAGAAAAAAATTGTTAAGCCTAAAGTAACTGTTTGTATAGTTCTTTATTCTCCAAAAAAGCTGGAGATTTTCTTTTCAGTAAACAATAGTTTAAAAATTTAATTCTACAAAATTACATTTATTTTGACGACATAGTTCTTATTTCTTTTCTAACTTGCTAAATTATTTAAACGAATCTCTTCTTGGAAGCTTTTATTCCTTTAAAAAAAACAACTTAAAAACGAATATATTTTAAGTATTTTTGACGAAATTGGATAAACATCATCAGGAATAAAAATTAAACTAATTTAAATTTTATATAACTTAAATAACTCGAACCCATAATCCCCGGGTAGGTGGCCAAACCTCCTACTGAGCTTCATAAGTGTAAGTTAATTTATTCAATGGAAATAAACAGAGAACATAGCAAAACAAAACAACACAAAAAAATTCTTCTAACAATTTTACTGATATCTTAATTTATTTAATTTCCTCTTCCTTCATACTCTTTTACGTAAATATCCTGATTGTTTTTAAATAGATTAAATATTGAGGCACGCCTTATACAAAAGATTTTTTATGGATATGGCGTTTCCTAAATAATATGATGGAAGATGATCGAACAATTCTTATCTTCCCCGGAGCCCCAGTAAAGTACATTATCATATTTTTATCCCCATTTTTCTTATCTCTTACTGGGAGAATATTTTCGCACTTCTCCCACCCCTACCTATATAAAACCATCATTTCATAGCAATTCAAATAGATTTCAATCGCTTTTGGATAGATATTGAATTTTAATGCAAATTGGTGTGCTACGTGAGGATCCTGGATTATGAAAAAACATTTTATAAAAGAAATAAAATATCATATTACTGAAATTGTAAAAAAAAAATAACGTGAATTAAGAATTTCAAGATTTTAAAGACTCATTGAATCAAATAGATAGTAATTTCTTTTTTGAATCTACTTTATTTCGAATACTCAAGCCTTTTTTTAATATTTGTGGTAATAATTGAGGGATGGAGAATTAACCGTCTAAATTAACATACCAAATTTACAATACTATGAATAACTTACAGGATTTAATGGTAGATCCGTTGCGATCCAGCAAGAATATAAGTAAATATAAAGGATTTCTTTTTAATTTTAGTATCATTTTCTTATTTCCTAATCAGTTGATTGGCTGTAACACGTAAACCAAAAAGGAATAAAAACATTAAAAAAACTAAATTTTCTTATTTAAATAAATAAGAAAATATTAATATAATGAAATAAGAAAATATTAAAGAAAAAAATCGAAAATAGCTAGAGTAAAAAATACGATAATATCACTAAAAGCTTCATAACTTAAACTTAGATATCAATGACATAAAAACATTTCATAAACTAGCATACTAAAATAATATTGGCAGATACAATCATCTTAAATTAATACTTGTAGCTGATAAAAGCAGACGATTCTAGTGTTGAACTTGGTAGGCAGGTGGAAATATGTTTTATATTCAGTGGACAAGCTAGCAAAGGTCGTTGAGGCCAACTGCTTCTTGGTCTAACACCTTGCCCTCAAGTCAACTTTTATATTTTAGTCCATAACCGATCTGTTTCTATAAACTTAAGAGCAATGGACAAGAATCATACACCTCTACAGTAAGCCATGGTTGACTGGTTACAGACATTTCCAAAAGATCCATAAATCACAGAAAGCTTCTACTTCCTATTTTCGATTATAAATAATATAATATTTAACAAGGCTGCTTTAAGCACTTAAGCATTAAATCACAAGGTTCAAAAATGTCATCTCGAGCTCGCCCTCTGGAGTTTGGACTTTTCGAATAAAAAGCTTAAAATGTATCAAATATCAGTCAACTATTATAGGTCTTCAGGATTATATCGAAAACAATTGTGAGAGGAAAAGCAGATTTATGAGAAAACCATTTATAAAACCGGAGCAGTTTTAGATATTTTCAACACTTTAATATAAATTTTATTAAATAAAACTGATGGTATGGTGGGATGATTCAATTATAGTATATGAATACTATATATATATATATATATATATATATATATAGTATTCATATACTATAATTGAATCATAAGAGAAATTCAGTTAGGAATTCCCAACTCAGGTTAAAATATAGTCGGTTTTGTTAGGGTCGGGACAAAGAAACATGATTGATTTTTTATAACTGCAGTTCTCAATGATGATTTCAATATACTTAGCTACATTTTTATTCTGTATTTTTTTTTTCATCATTTAATCCATTAAGTATGTCCTGTGATTGCTAACAATTATTTTTTTTTTTCGCAGGTAAGAGATCCAGATGTAGACAGCGTCTGAATGCGAATTAAGTAAGTTTTCTCTTTTAAAAAATAATGAAATTATAAATCTAAAATCAACTAGGAGGAGCAAACAGAAGCGTTTTTTTTAAGCAGTAATTGATTTTCTGAAATTATTTATTTAATAAAGAGTATTCTTGCCTTCTACGCGTTTATGACAATTTTAGAATCTTTGACACTATGGGAACCATGTTGCTCCCTTTTTAGCACTTTCCTGTCGATTTTAACTAGCGAGGTTTCTCTCTAAATAGAATTTTCGAAACATTTTCAGAAATCTTCATCGAGCTAGCTTCCGATGACATGAGTGATATGAACAGCATGGAAACCCACTATAATGACGGATTTCCTGCTTGTGTATTTTTAACTTACCACAAGCATCTTGTTTTTTTTTTTCGAATAATGCATTTAATTCAATCCCAGATGTTAATATATGCAATAAATGAATTTACTATTGTTTGAGTAACGATCGATAAATCCACTCTAGTCGTATTATACTGTCTAAAAGAAATGAATTTCTTTATTATTTTTTCTTCAGACCAAATTTATTGCCGCGCATATTGAATCCTTTCGATTCTGTTAGAAAAAATATATATTCGTTGTCTTCTATTTACGGTATGCTTATCTTAAACTGTCTTTAATATATTGAATAAGTAATATCTAATGATTTTTAAACATTAACAAAGTCTGGCCATTTTTTTTTTTATTCTTCAGCGCCAAGAGCTTTCAAAGGTAGTACCAATCTTCTTTGATATGGCAAAAAACTGCACAGTGACAATTTTTAATAAAAACCCACAGAGGAAGGCCAAGAAAAAGTTAATAATCAAAATGAAGTAATAAAGACGGCTGCCTAACTTAATTGGGTTGATAGCTACAGAGGATGAGTATCATCCTTCTTTAAATACTTCTTTGTTATTCTTATTTTTAGCATTGTGTAATAATGTTGTCTAGAACCACAAACCCTTTACCACAAAATCTCTCGAAATCCCTCCGGAAGATATTTCAAGCATTTTGAATATATCTTATATCCTCTTGTTCTGCGACCTACAGCCTCCGCTTGCTCGGAATCGTTAGTCTCGGGGGGAAAAAAATAAATAAAAAATAATAATAAACAAAAATCCATATTGTCTAAAGTAGAAGTTCGCTGGAAAGCATCCCACATCAAAACGGATGGTTAAGTTGGAGCTTGGATATTCACAACCCCAAAGTAATGTAACCTATCCATCTTAAGAATTAAACTAAATACATTATTACAGGATATTGTTCTGGGTGGTGGGTGTGATCTAAAACAGATTGAAACTAGCAATAAGGCCAGTTTCTAATAGGAATTTCTTTGTATACAGCGCGTTCGACACAAATGCCACTTCCTTGGTACCATAACAAATCATAAAACCTGCACACAGAAGAAACTTGATTCATGAAACTGATTTCATTTAATGGGTTTAAAGAAAACCGTTTTTTATAGAAACGTGCGCGTAGAAACAACAGTTTCGTGATGGATTCTGACGACTATACGCTTGTGTTCTGGTGGAGGCTGAGATATAAGAAAACAAGAACGCAAGTATATACTGGGCTCACCCGTTCATTAGAGGTCGGCAACACAACTGTTATATTGTAAACTAAGCAGAGAGCCTGATAAAAGTAAGGATTTTTTTTTAGGACGCCGAAGCCACTTTTTGATGCTCTCAATGTTTCTCGAAACCAGTTACATGAAAAACCTTTATCCAGTGTGCACCGCGCCTAATACTTATATCTAAATGGTATGTATTTTAATAATATGAGTATTAAGATACAATTATTACACATATGAGTTGTAAAATCTCAAGTTGTATGGTTTTTGAAGATCCGTTGACGTGGCGTTTGAATTGCGCAAATAAACCTCTTTGGACTGGCGTGAATGACCTCAAAGGTTGACACGACTTAAGCCTAAACAAAAGAAAAAACACTTTGGAGGGACTGATCTCATTACGATATAGAATACTTCAACGTTTAAGTGTCAAAAACAAGTTGAATATGTTTTATTGCTCAATTTTTTTCTTTTTACGGCGCTTCGATATCTAGGCCATTAGGGTCGACATCCAGGGTTCAGCGAGGAATTTTCCCAACGAGCCGTGGGATGAGATAATTCCTGCGGCTGTGGGGATCGAACCCACCTCTCCCGCTTATGAATCTAATCTAATCTAAGACGCTAGCCACTAGCTCAGACTCATTAAGTTGATTACTCTCCTTACACTATTATTACACTAATCCAGTCATTATTCAAATTTAAGAACACATAATCAGACTTCAGACGCACAACATACAACAATGTTTTGGGTACCAGGACATGAAAATATTGGACAATCAACAACAGCAGACGAACAAGCAAAACAAGCAAGCAGAGGAGAATCAGTTGGCTTAAACTAACTTACGACTGAAGACTTACACATACTAATTACGGAAAATGTCCGTCTTGGATGGCAAGCCTCATGGTACGGTACAAGAGATAACCTCCTAAGAGAGATAAAAAGCAGTACTTACGAATGGCAACCTTGTACGCAGCTATCAAGACGTGATGAAGTAGTAATTGCAAGACTGAGAATTGGACATAGACATTTAACTCATTCCCATCGCATGACAAGACAAGACAGTCCAATATGTCAGACATGCAACAGACAACTAACAGTTCTAGGCGCACGGTTGTGCGCCAGGCCAAATTCCGGCCTAAGCATACTGTGTGTATCTTACAGGAGGTCTTAGAGCCGATTTTTACGCTCTCCAACTTTCAACCAGGTAAAGATAAAGTTATGAACTTTTACACAGGTATGATACTACTAGATGTGAGTAAAACTGGAAATTTTCATAATTCTACATCGAATAGTTTCTGAGATATAAGCGATCGAAAATCGGGATTTATAGGACTCACTCACTGACTCATCAAAATTATTAGGCACTTCCCATGATGCTAGAGACTCGAAATTTTGCATGAAGATAGATATGAAGACGTTTTTAAAGGAAAAAATCGAAAAATCGTGAAAAGTTGTTTTTGACACCGCTTCCGGGGCGGGGGCGTTCCAGTTTTGTACTTCCTTTGGAAACCCATCATTCCGTCCGAAACCCATGATGTGGGGTATCAAATGAATTGTCTCGGTATGAAGAACCTATATTTGATGTTTTAAGAAACAATTAGACGCGTATAGGCTCGGTAAAAATCGTATACCAGCTGTATGTCTGTATGTTTGTTCCTCTTACAAATCCGTACCGTTTGACCGATTTTGACCAAACTTGGGACACAGATGGGTCTTGATACGGAGAGAATCATAGGCTAGGTTAAATCGTCTATCAGCTGTCTGTCTGCATGTTTGTTCCTTACACAAATTCACACCATTTGACCGATTTTGACCAAACTTGGCACACACGTATGCCTTGGTCCGGGGAATGCCTCTAGGCTAGGTAAAAAAGGACTTTCAGCTGTCTGTCTGTATGTTTGTTCCTTATACAAATTCACACCGTTTAGCCTATTTTGACCAAACTTGGCACGCAGGTAGGTCTTGATACGGGAGTGTCATATTACCTATGACGTTTTGTACTTTTTGTTCCATCGAAATGCCATCATTTCTTCTGAAACCCATCATGTGGGGTATCAAATGAATCGTGTTGGTAAGGAGAACCTACATTTGATGTTTTAAAAAACATTTCGACGCATCTTAACAAAAACAGTTGTGACTTCTTTCTTAAATGTAGTAAATAAAGTCGTAGGGGTTCACTTCATAATATACTTCAAAGCAGATACTAAGTTTTTCAAAGTCGAGCCATCTAAATTACAAAGTTAGGATCAGAAACCCAAAATGTATCGTCTTTGTTCTTATATTTTTCTTGAAGGTCTTCTGCACTTTCCCTATTGTGATCTTTATTCTCGGGATAAGGTTCCTGTGTTTTACAGTGTAATAGTTTAGTTAAGAGAGCAATCAATTTGTCCTCTAGAGTAATGTCATCTGGAAGAGCTTCTAACTTTTCTAGTCTAGTGATTAAATGTATGTAGGTTGATTATTGGTATCAAATATCAAGCAGTAAGGAGAACCTTATGCAGAATCCAAAGACCCTGGTTTTATATGAAATACAAAAGCCAGTAGGTATGCGGCAACTAAATTCTATTTAATACTTAGAAAAAAGTAATGAGATCCCCAAAAAAACATAAATGTGAAATAGAGGCTCTAAAGTTCCTCCCCCCACAAAGAAACACTCCCTTCCTCAAAAATATCCCCTCCTAAAACGCCTTACCGATATTTTAGTAACTGGATATAAGTATTTTTATCGTTGTTTTTAAAGGTCAGTTGAAGTGTCTTTACTTTTCTTAGTAAGTAACTATGAGGTTTTCCAAGTAATGAACTTGAACATTTCTTTCTTGTATCATCTCTTGTATTGGCAAATATTTTTGGTTGAATTAATACACAAACTCATACTAGATTTTTTGGAGTATAGAATGGTAAGGCGTTTTAGGAGGGGATATTTTTGAGGAAGGGAGTGTTTCTTTGTGGGGGGAGGAACTTGGCCTCTATTTCACATTTATGTTTTTTTTGGGTAATCACTTACTTACAGAATTCAAAACACGAGACTATTTAATGATTCCACATGACATGTCTGAACTATTTTCTGGATAAAGTCCACACATTGTTACCATTAAAAATGAAACTGTAAGACGAAATATGACTCAACTGAACGTATGTATGTTTTAATGAAGTGATTGCGAATAAATGTGTGGGTGTGTGTGTGTGTGTGTGTATGTTTTGGTGAGCATAAGAGCTGCTTCAGTATAGAATGTCCTTAAATTAAATCTCTCGTCATAGAATAATGATTTTTATATTGGAACAAAAGATCAGATACTTTATTATTTGTTATTATAATAGTTCCGGTATTTTTTTTTAATCCTTTCTTGTCTTTTTTATTCGTTCTTTTTTCTTTTGTTAACTTTATGTTGTACTTTGTACCCTTGTGTTTACCTTATATATTTTAATACTTTATCTACACCTATTTGTTTACTTGTATTAATTATACTTTCATGAAATATGTGAGCAGATCACCTTGCTGTTGCGGCGCTCCATAAATAAATAGACCAGGGGAGACCCCTTTTAGAGGTTAATATATAAATTATGGTATCGTATCGCTTATTATATATTAAAATTGTTGAAATGTATAGAAATATCACTACTTTTTTATTATTTTTTTTAATGGGGCATCGACATCTAGACCATTAGCGCCGACATCCAGGGTGCAGCGAGGAATTTTCCCAATGAGCCCTGAGATGAAAAAATTCCTGCCGGCTTCGGGAATCGAACCCATCATCTCCTGCTTATAAATCTACGGTCTAGCCTCCAGTTCAAGGGGAGATCCCCAAAATATCTCTACTATAAATGTGTGTGTGTGTGTGTTCACTACTACTATATTTATTTCCTTATTATCACAACACCAAAATGATTAAACGGGATTACAGACTTCAAATTTGTGAGGGATCTGTTTAAAATTATATATTTCTAAAAAGGAGATACATAAAAGTGGAGAATTGTTTAGCTTAGATTATATTGAAGCTCCAGCTGTGAGAATATGGTAAAGGGAAGATATGGAGCACATGGTGAGACATGGCCTTAGTTATGGTCCCTCGCTTTCGCTAGCTCATTCATACCCATTATACAAACTCAAACACAAATACAAACACCCCATTCCATGCTTTTTACTCTCTCTCATCCCTCCTCCCTCTTCACTCCTCCTGTCTCTTAATGGAGCATCTCCAAAAGCCTAGCACATTTTTATCACTCCAAGTTCCATTTGAGTCAAAGTTCTTCAAGAAAGTATTCTCTCTGTCTTTATACTCTCTTCGTAGCTTTTTCATTCTCATATTTATTTATTTTACGGCACTCTGACATGATGTGTATGAGCATCCTATACACATATTGGACAGAAATGAGGTACCCGTGATCTAGTAGCTAATGCCTAGATTCTCATGCGGGAGATGGGGGGTTCGAGTCCCTTCGGCGGCAGGAACTCGAGCAGGGGTCTTTTTTTTTTTTTTTCCTCCTGCTAAAAAAAAAAAAAAAAAAAATGAAAGAAAGACGCAATACCATCAGCGCTGCCAACGGACAGAATCCCAACTACACCAGGGAGCTTCAACACCATTCGTCCGCCGATACTGTGGCTAGAGGGGAGAAAAGGAGCCCAGATCGAGAAAAATGTCATTCCCTTGGCTACCACCGAGGAAGAAACAAGTACCTGGCTGAAGAAGATGGAGATGAATCCATCGAAATATTCCGGGAAGCAGTGAGGAGGAGTACCACCGCTGGAGAAAAATGCCGTTCCATCTAAAAATACTATCCCAGCGACGAAAAATAACATCAAACATATAAAACCTTACGGCGAGGAAAATAGAAGCAGGAGGAAAAAAAAAAAAAAAAAAGAAAGGAAGACGCAATACCATCAGCGCTGCCAACGGACAGAATCCCAACTACACCAGGGAGCTTCAACACCATTCCTCCGCCGATACTGTGGCTAGAGGGGAGAAAAGGAGCCCAGATCGAGAAAAATGTCATTCCCTTGGCTACCACCGAGGAAGAAACAAGTACCTGGCTGAAGAAGATGGAGATGAATCCATCGAAATATTCCGGGAAGAAGTGAGGAGGAGTAACACCGCTGGAGAAAAATGCCGTTCCATCTAAATATATATATATATATATATATATATATATATATATATATATATATATATATATATAAAAGTCCGACTCGCAGGAACTGCATCATCTTAGCGCGGTTCCGATCTTATCCGAAGTGCGATTAGTAAAGGAATAGTAGCAGCTATCGGTAGGTTTTGATCTTCTGTTAAAAATATAAAATAAAATCTCAAAAAGAAGGAAGCTAAAAGCGCCACATATGGAAACTGACAGTTTTCTAAGCGGATGGGACTCTCCCGTCATCGCGACGCTCACTCTAGGAAAACTCTATTACCAATATGATTCTTATTTTCTCAGCTTTAATGAAATACTCATTCCACCGTTAAATAAACTTAAGAAACAAAAGTGAGGTAAACAGTGACAAAAACCCGTTTAAAATAACATAACTAACACTTTCGTAGTTTTAAACACTTACTTCTCCGACTGACATTGCCCCATCGAAATTTGCTTCAGAATCTTTTTTTTAGAGAATTTAGTAAGCTTTTGAATGGTTAAATCGTACTTCCCACGATTTCTTAACTGGTTTGAAGATATTATGGGGGGAAAATGGTGCTAATACCTACCGATAGCTGCTATATTCCTTCACTAATCGCACTTGAGATAAGAACGGAATTGCGCTAAGATGAAGCAGTTCCTGCGGGTCGGACTTTTTTTTTTTGTCAGACAAATTAATGTATTATGTTTATATTATAATATAAATATTATGTTTATAAGAAGAGCAAATCACTTTAATTGCGGTGTAAAATATTGTTGCTAGCTAAATCTAAGTATTATATAAGCTCATAAGAAAAAAATGGTGCTAATGACTCAGATTTCGATACACCATAAAAGAAAAAAAAAATTAAGGACAATATACAAAGATTCCGAAGTATTTCATGTCTGTTAATAAAATATTTTATTCTAATCCCAATAACGCAACACTTATACACAAATAAACTTTTTTTAGGTACCTATTTAATACGTATAAAATAAGGTTGTAATGAGCGATCCGCTGTGGCATACACCAAGTACTCTACCACCGTGTGGAGTGCAACTAGTATAGACCGGTACGTCAGTACCACTGTGGTATGTAAAGAGCGGCTGTTCTGATACTGGCAAAAATTAGAAATCCTACATTCCTAAAGTTGTTTGGAGGCTTATCTTTATGACTCTAGGAAGGTACTTACAGATGACGAGGGTACACAGGGAGCTAGCTACCTGGGGACATGGAAAATCCCCCCACCCTAAGCCTCCTAGCTCCTCACCTTCGAATTCATATGATTTCGTTCAATGAATTTAAAAAAAAAATTAATAAATAGATAAAAACTTCTGAAAATAGAGAATACCAAAAACAATTCTAAAAAACGAAATCAACACCAGTACAGTAATCTAGATATTCATAGGGCATCTTCGAATTCCAAGATACCGTTGAAACAAAATATTGTTTCTATATATACGTATCCTGTTTTATTGACTAATACATTTGACTACTATAAGCAATCACAAAAATAACGAGCAGTGAAAAAAAACTGTAGGAAACACACAAAAAGATTCGTTCAAATGAACGAAATTACCTATGTTTTAAGCACTTATTTCTCCAAATATGACCATCCCATCGCAAATGTCTTCAAAACATTTTTTGTAGAAAATTTAGTAACCTTTCGAATGGTAATCTTTTGCTTGCCAAGATTCCAAACCGTTTTCGTGATATTAATGAAAATATACGAAGTTCCCAAAACTTTTCATGTCTAAAAATGAAATATTTTATTTTAATCCTTCCTTTACTCCAAACGTAACCAAATTTTCAATATATTAGTTTTGATAAAATTCAAACATGGAGAAAATGTTTCAACTGAAGCCCATGATTCTAAGTACCAAAATCAAAGACAAAAAGTCCGACTCGCAGGAACTGCGTCATCTTAGCGCGGTTCCAGTTTTTTTTTTTTTTTTTTTTTTTTTTTTTTTTTTTTTTTTTTTTTTTTTTTTTTTTTTTTTACGGCACATCTACATCTAGGTCATTAGCGCTGACATCCAGGGTGTAGCGAGGAATTTCACCAGCGAGCCGTGGGATGATAAAATTCCTGCCGGAGGTTGGGAATCGAACCCACCATCTACCGCTTATGAATCCAAGGCGCTAGCCATTAGACCACGGGAGACCCCGGTTCCTGTTCATATCCCTATTCTCATTTGAAAAGCATAGAATAGAAACAGATAATATTTTCCTCGGCCTTTGTTCAAAGGGTTTATACCTGGGGTCAGGTCCGCAAGACCCTAGAATCCTCTTCTACCGATACTTCATTTCATACGTTTCAATGAATTGGAAAATATCAAATATTTTCACACATTCCTGTGTTCTTTTACTATAGTAATAATTCTACAGATAAAATCAATTAAAAAATAAAATAAAAAAACCAACAGCATAATGGCAATTGAAAATATTCAAAAGACGTCAACGAATCTTTTTCTCTTGGCAAGCTATATTTCTAACAATGAATTGTTTTTCTTATTTTACCAAATCTGTTTTATTGTAAAATACATTATCCAACTATAAGCAATTAAAAAATAACAAGGAATAAAAACAGACAAAAAGAACAGTTCGAATAAGCAAAATCAATTACTTTAATGTTTTAAGCACTTTTTTCTCCGATTGACATCGCCTAATCAAAACTTTCATCAGAACCTTTTTTGTAGAGCATTTAGTAAGCTTTCTAATGGTATTCGTTCGTTTACCAAGATTCTCAACCTTTTTCGAGATATTAAGGAAAATATACAAAGTTACCAAAACTTTTTAAGTCTGTTAATAAAATATTTTATTCTAACCCTTCCTTAACTCCAAACGTAACCAAAATTTCAACATATTAGTTTTGATGAATGTAGAACATGCAGAAAATGTTTCAACTGAATCCCATGATTCTAAGTACCCAAACCAAAAACGGTATTCAAAAAATATTTTTCCAATTTTCTCGAAAACGGTTAAAGCTATCGCCTTGAAAATGGTTTCATTCGTTTTCCTAGCCCAGGAATCATATAAAACGAGTACTTAGAAGCTTATGAACTCAAAAACGTAAGCGTTACGATTTGTTTTGCGCGAATTTCGCCCCAAACGCCATCTTCCAGTATGCGGATTTTGCTGGTTAACGAACTTGACCTTTCAAATTGGACGAAGGATTTTTGTACCAAATTTCATCAAAATCGGACCATTCGTCTTCTAGCTAGAGAGCGAACAGACAATATATATATATATATATATATATATATATATATATACAAATTTGAACCACCGTTATTTTCGGTCTCTAGGGGTTCTGAAACGCGAAATTTTCTAGTCGGCACTTCCGGATTGTTTCATTGTATCAACCCTATAAGCGGGGTTCCTCCCTATGGGGGAGGGAGGAACCGCGCTAATATATATATATATATATATATATATATATATATATATATATATATATATATTTGTCTGTTCGCGGCATAGCTCAGCGAATAATGGACTGATTTTGATGAAATTTCGTAAAAAAATCTTTCGTCTAATTTGAAAGGTCAAGTTCGTTAACCAGGAGAATCCGCCCACCGGAACATGGTTTTTGGAGCGAATTTCACGCGAAAAAAATCGTTCCGCTTACTTCATATGCATGCAAGTACTCGTTTTTTTGGCTCCTTGGCTTAGGAAAACGAATGACACCATTTTTAAGGTGATAGCTTTAACCGTTTTCGAAAAAAATGGAAAAATAGTTGCTGAATAACGTTTTATGTTTTGGTACTTACAATCATGGGATTCAGTTGAAACATTTTTTGCATGTTTGAATTTCATCAAAACTAACATGTTAAACTTTTGGTTACGTTTGGAGTTAAGGAAGGGTAATAATAAAAAATTTTATGAACAGACATGAAAAGTTTTGGGAACTTCGTATACTTTCATTAATATCTGGAACACGGTTGGGACATTTTGATAAGTGAATAGAAACTATTTGAAAGATTTTTAAATTCTCTACAAAAAAAATTCTGAAACAATTTTTGATTAGGTGATGTGAATCGAAGAAATAACTGCTTAAAACGTCCAATACGTCTTTTTAGTTCTTATGAACGGGGTTTGTCGTTCTTATTGTAAATTTTGTCTCTTTCCGTTAGTTTTTTATTGATTTTTATTTTTGTAATTTCTTATGTTAGGAAAATGTATTTGTGTGTAAAACAGGATAGGTAAAATGAGACCAATTTTCTGTTGCTAGAAAAATGAAAAGTTTTGGAAACTTCGTATACTTTCATTAATATCTCGAAAACGGTTGAAAATCTTGGGAAGCGAAAGGTTACCATTCGAAAGCTTACTAAATGGTCTACAAAAAAGGTTCTGAAGAAAGTTTTGAATAAGCAATTTCAATCGGAGAAATAAGTGCTTAAACTTTTAAGTAATTGATTTCGTTTATTCGAACGGTTCTTTTTGTCTGTTTTTATTCCTTGTTATTTTTTAATTGCTTAAAGTTGGGTAATGTATTTGACAATAGAACAGATTAAGTAAAATAAGAAAAACAATTCATTGTTTGAAATATAGCTTGCCAAGAGAAAGAGATTCGATGACGTCTTTTGAATATTTTCAATTGCCTTTATGCTGTTGGTTTTTTATTTTATTTTTTAATTGATTTTATTTGTAGAATTATTACTGTAGTATAAGAACACAAAAAAATGTGAAGAATGTTGATATTTTTCAATGCATTGAAACGTACTAAATAGGTATCTCTAGAAGAGGATTCTAGGGTCTTGCGGACCCGACCAGGTAAAGTCATAAAGCCCTTTGAACAAAGGCCGAACCAAATATTATCTGTTACTATTCTAAGCTTTTCAAATGACAACAGGGATGTGATCGGAACCGCGCTAAGCTGATGCAGTTCCTGCGAGTTGGACTTTTTATTAGAATATCTTATTCCGTTCTCTGATTTGTCCAAGTCATTCTCTGCTTTCATTGATCCAACTCATTCCCTTATCTGATTAGTTCTTCTTATTTCCTGTATTCATTGGTCCATCTTTTTCCCTTCCCAGATTCGTCCATCAAATTCCCCACTTTCCTTCCCTTATGAGATTGCTTCTACTCATTCTCCTATTTCATTGGCCCAACTAATGACCCTCCCTTATTGGTCTACATCATTCCCCGCTTATATTCGTCCATCTCATTCCCTTATTTGATACGTTCTACACATTCTCCTATTTCATTGGTCCAAGTAATGTCCTTTCCTTAGGGGTCCACCTCATACCTCGCTTTTATTGGTCCATATGATTCCCTAATTTGATTGGTCGTATTGATTCTCGGCTTTTATTGGTCCAACTCATTATCCGCTATCATTGGTCCAACTCACTCTCTTATCTGATTGGTTCAACTCATTCCCCGTTTTCATCTGTCCATCTTACTCCAGTTCCTGATTGGCCCAACTCATTCCTTGATTTCTTTGGTTCAACTCATTCCCTTATCTGATTGGTTCAACTAATTCCCCGCTTTCGTTGGTCCAACTCATTCCCTACTCTGATTTTTCCAACTCATTCTCCACTCTCATTGGTCCAGCCATTCCCTTAACTAATTGGTTCTACTCATTCCCCGTTTTCATCTTATTCACTTCCCTGATTGGTCTTATCTGATTGGACTATCTCATTCTCCGCTTTCATTCGTCCGACTCATTCGCTTATCTGCTTGGCTCTTCTCATTTCCTGTTTTCATTGGTCCATCTTTTCCCCTTCCCTGATTCGTCCATCAAATTCCCCACTCTTGTTGGGCCAACTAATTCCCTCATTTGATTTGTTTTACTCATTCCCCGTTTTCATTGGTCCATCTTATTCCCTTCCTTGATTGGTCCATCACATTCCTCGATTTTATTGGTCCAACTCATTTCTTTATCTGATTGGTTGTACTCATTCCCCGTTTCCAATGGTCCATCTTATTTTCTATTCTGATTGGTTCAACTAATCCCCCGCTTTCATTGGTCCAACTCATTTTCTAATGTGATGGGTCTAAGTCATTCCACGCTTTCATTGGTCCAACTCATTCCCTTGTCTGATTGGTTCTACTCATTCCCCGTTTTCATTTGTCCATCTTATTCCGTTCCCTGATTGGCCCATCTCATTCCTCGATTATCTGATTGGTTCTACACATTCCCCTATTTCATTGGTTCAACTAATGCCCTTCCCTTATTGGTCCACCTCATACCTTGCTTATATTGGTCTAACTCATTATCTAATCTCATTGGTTCTTCTTATTCCCCGTTTTCATTGGTATATCTTATTCCTTTCTCTGATTTGTCCAAATCATTCTCCGCTTTTATTGGTCCAACTCATTCCCTTATCTGATTAGTTCTACTCATTCCCCGTTTTCATTGGTCCATCTTATTCTCTTCCCTCATTGGTCCACCTCATACCTCGATTTCATTGGTTCAACTCATTCCCTTATCTGATTGGTTCAACTAATTCCCCGCTTTCGTTGGTCCAACCCATTCGATTCTCTGATTAGGTTAACTCATTTCACGCTTTCATTGGTCTATCTCATTTTCCACTTTCATTGGTTGAACTCATTCCTTTCTCTTATTCGTCAATCTTATTTCTTGTTTCATTGGTTTAACTTATTCCCTTCTTTGATAAGTCCAACGCATTTCCGTCTCTGATTTTTGTACCTCTGCCTTATACGTATTACTTCATATTATTATCGATCTGACAGTAAAATATAAGTTTTTGTAATCTGCAACCATCAGACAATATTAGTCTAGATTTTATTAATTATTATTACCCAAAATCCTCAATAAAAATGAACTCTATTTCTATTAGTTCCCCTATGATTTAACTAGTTTTTAGAAGGAGCAAACACCTGTTACTTTGTCATGTGAAGCATCACTCAACAGACTCTCCATTTTATGAGATTGATTGCAAGGGGCGTGGGAATTATAAACAAGAATTCTTCTTTTGCACTTCTGTTGCTTGAACATTCGGAAATAAAGTGGATCACACTGTCCTTTTTCGGTTCTCCACCAGCTTGAATGGAGTTGAAGGGTGGAAAGAGCAGAATTGGCCATCGATAAGTAATCGTTTTGTAATAATGCTCTAGATTTGTCTGACATACCCGCCACTCCTGTCCTGAAGAACAATTTTCTTGCAGAACGTCGAATGGCGAATCCTGTAAATA
The DNA here is from genome assembly GCA_946811695.1 of Gonocerus acuteangulatus. Lineage (NCBI taxonomy): Eukaryota > Metazoa > Arthropoda > Insecta > Hemiptera > Coreidae > Gonocerus > Gonocerus acuteangulatus. Next base: position 85,870,760 of record OX328124.1, read on the forward strand.
TGATCAAATTATCACTTGAAGGTGTGCATTTATTATAATAAAGGGGAACCATAATTATGGTTTTGTGTACAGGTTCCCTTATGATTACTACTGCTATTAGATTGTTACGGACCATTTTCACTGTAAGTTCACCGTTGTTGTTTGCAGTTCTTGGCATCTCTGTCTGAGCATGTGAACAGCCTCGGCGAGTAAGCAGCGTCTAATTCTAAACTTTTTTATAGCACTTCATCTCGTCTGCTGTGTTTTCTAAATCCAACTTGTAGTGATTTTAATCTAACATAAACTATTTTCATATTGCGTTTTTTTTTCAGGTTACCAAGTATTTTTTTATTCATACAAGTCTTTTCAAAGTATTAGAGAGTAACACCGTTAATTAATAAATAATCTTGATTTTTTTCAAGATAAATTGAGGCATAATTATTTGACACGATACTAAAGTGGTCTCCTATTTCGGCGCATAAGGTTTCGATAGTGCTTGCTCTAAGAAGGAACGTGATACTTACCTTGATTCTGTATTTTAGATACCGGCCTTGACCAAGGAAATTGCAAGGATGAAAATATTTCGGTTTCACACACAATAATTGAACAAAAGTTCACTTTAAACATTTATTCGGTTTGATTTTTCGAATTAATTTGCTAACCTTCATCAGGCTCCTCTGATCCCACTACAGCTTCCCAACAATTGCAGGAGCACCTTGAGTCTGTCGAGAAATGGTGCAACTTGTGGAAAATTGAAGTGAACCCAGAAAAGTGCTTCCATGTTACATTTACACTTAATAGGAGCGCCTGCCCTCCTGTATTCGTTTGCAGCAGTCAACTTCCAACATCAAATGAGGTACGTTACCTGGGACTCCTACTAGACAGCAGACTCACATGGAACCCACACACACGACTGAAAAGACAAGAGCTAAACAGGAGATATGGACTCCTACGACGACTACTTGGACCTGCTTCAAAGCTTACGACACAAAACAAACTCACAATTTACAAAACTATAATTAGACCTATCTGGACTTACGGACTTGAATTATGGGGAACAGCGAAAAACTCAAACATACAACGAATACAAGCATTCCAATCCAAAGTCCTTCGTAGAATAGTTAATGCTCCCTTTTATGTCTCCAACAAAACCCTACACAACGACCTTAATATTCCTTTCGTAAACGATCTCGCCAAATCCCGATTCCTAACCTTTCATTCCAAGTTGTCATCCCACCCAAATCCTAGAGGTCAATCCCTTTCCACCCAGACCCATCCTAAAAACCTCCCCAGGAGGCTTAAGAGACTTTGGCCCCGTGACCAGCTAAACTAACAGCGGTTAAAGACACCAAAAATAAATATTAAGATATAATAGGAAGTGTCGATAATGTTTGGCTCCTTCCATATTCTGTTCTACACTGATATGTATTCATTTACCAGCACAATTAATTATTGTATTTTATTGTACAGATTTTAAATAAACATGTATTCAGAGAAAAAAAAAAAAAAAAAAACCTTCATCAGGCAATAATTACTGTCATTGTATATTAAATGTATACTTTAACTATCTTATTGTAGTACCTATACAGAATTACTTTCAAGTTGGATATACCAATATCTGAGAGTTGCAAGTCCCGATTTAATTAAGCTCTGCACAAAAAACAAACTTTTCTACTTAAAAGCTCAGGAAACCTGCACTTCTCGTAACCAAGTTCCTTCTCTACTGTGAAAACCTAATAGAAAACATATACAAATATTTAAGATTATTTCTCTCTGCACCAAGTGATGTACACAAAATACAAGAGATACTTCAAATAGATAACATAGAGAAACTCAACAAGATCTAGTGCTTCATAATGTCAGCATGCAATTCACTGGATTCCTTAAACAATGACGATCCACTCACCAATCAAGTTCTATGACTAATGATATTTATGGCCAGTTCAATTAATTGCTTTTTTTTTTGTTCTTTTTTTTTTCTTTTTTTTTCCCCCTTTTTTTCTTCTACTATTCATAAAGGTTATTTTTTTTTTTTATTTTTTTTTTTTTATTTTTTTTTTTTATGTTATTCTTCTTATTTCTTGTGGTTTCATTGAAAATGTAAAGAGAAATAATTTGAAACGCAATGAAGTATCATTATTTAGTTCTTTTTGTTTTTTTGTTTTTATTGCAAGTCATTGTAGAGTTATGATTAACCGGACTCATTTGGGTGAAAAGTTATTTTTATTTATATATGTATGATTTGTACAAAATTGTAAATCTTTAACAAATAAAATTTTATTCTATTCTATACAAATATGTATATGGATTCCGATAGACGACGATTCTGAAGTTTGGAATTAGTGCAGAGGATAGAGAAACTTCCTAAAACAAATTTACATGGCGTCTAGATATGAATTTATTTTTGTTGTGTTCTAAATTAGTGTTTTTTGTTGTTTTTTTTTCGTAAAAAGGTAAAGTAGGAGTTTTTTGTTACGGGACGTTCAGAGAAAGCAATAAACGACGTTGTAAGTATTTCAATTTGGAATTTGATTTGTTATAATTGTTTTTATACGTTGTAAATTAGGAAATGTTGTACGTGGAAATCGTTTGCAGGATTAGGGATATAGGCCAACGGTCATGGCCACGTTTAATGCACCGGTCCCCGTTTACCAAAGTTAAGCAACGTCGGGCATGGACAATACCACTTGATGTAGGCATTATAAAAAGGCGGCACCCTGTAGATAGCCCGTCGTTAATAGCCCTATTGTTGATACAACTTTAAAAAAATAAAAAATCATAAAAAATAAGAAATTAAGATGGAACCATGGAGGTTTCTGTGGGTTTGGGTTGGAGTCAATGATAATGATGACTATTATGTCATACTGGGAAAATATTTGAATTTAATATTTATTAGTGAAATGAAATTTTTTATCAGACAGTGTAATTGGTCAGAATTTAGTTACATTCTTACAGAAAAATGCTACATTTTTATATAATAATGACTTTGGATTTCCAGCGTTTCTTATATTAAAGCCTTTGTCACTGATGTGAGGGGAGGAAGAAAAAAGGAGGTTCTGGCTCCAAATTACATGCGGGCGAGTAAATGTAAAAATTAGTATTTGAAAATTCAATCACTCTTGGCGTATACTGTTGGTGTTTTTTTTTTTGTTTTTTTTTTTTATAATTACATCAATATGTGAACATATTACCAGTAATTTTGCTGGTTTTGGAAAATTAACGATGTAAGGCGTGATGTGGGAATATGTACAATTACAAAACCCACAATAAATTTTGACCATTGCAGATGGCATGTTATGGCATGTTAAAACAAATTGTCTCTAGGCCACCGCCGCTTCAGCCTTCTATGAGGATTTTGTGGGTTATCGAAGGAGGATAAAGAGTTTATCAAAGAATTTGGATGGCCGGGGAAATGGGAATGAAACTTCTGATATACTGATTTGGCCAGGGATTGGATAAAGGGGATATTGAAGTCATTATGGAGAGTTAGGTTCGAGACATAGTAAGGAGCATTGGATAATTTTCGAAGGATTTTGGATTGCATTGTTTGTATTCTGTAGGAATTGGAAAGTTTAGTGGAAACCCATAGTTCAAGTCCATACGTCAATTTTGGTCGGCGAATGGTATCATGTATTGTATATATGTCGTTTGTTAGTCAATGAAAGTTTCGAGCGTTTGTCCAGTAAGCGTGATAAAAGTCAAAAGCGTCTGTTTAGTTCCTGTCTTTTTTGTGTTATGTGTGGCTTCCAAGGTAAACGTTCGTCTAGTATCAGTCCTAAGTATCTTACTTGCGATTTCTGTGGAATTTGAATGTTTTGGAGGGTTATTGGTGGGCAGCTTGACTTAGGAAGTGTGAATGTTGCATGGCTAGATTTTTCTGCATTTACTTTAATTTTCCATTTAGTTAGCCATGTTTGAAGTAGACATAGGTGTTCTTGAAGAGAATTGGAAGCAAGAATTGGGTTTTGGTTAACAGTGAGAATAGCGGTGTCGTCAGCAAACATGTGGATGGAAGTTTGGGGATGGGAAGGGATGTCAGCCGTATAAACCAGGAACAAAACGGGACTGAGAATTCCACCTTGTGGGACAACGGCACGTTGGGGGAAGATTGGAGATAATGAGGTACCATAGGATGTCTGGAAAAAACGGTCAGAGAGATAGGGTTTTATTAGTAGGTAATATGTTGAAGGTAGGGTTTCTTTGAGTTTGAACAGCAAGCCCTGGTGCCACACTCGATCGAAAGCCTGAGCTATGTCAAGGAAAACGCCAGAGCAATACTGCTTATTCTCGAAGGATGAGGATACGCTGTCTACGATACGTAATGGGATCCAGGAGTGGATAAAGGCGTTTGAGAAGGAGTTTTTCAAGGATTTTACCCATTATTGGAAGGAGTGATATAGGACGATAAGACGAAGGTTGGTGAATAGGTTTACCAGGCTTTGGGATCATCCGTATAACTGAAAATTTCCAGAGTATGGGGAAATATGTTGTTCTGAGTACGGCATTATATATGTAAGTTAGAAAGAGAATGGCTTTTTTCGGGAGTTTATTAAGGATTTTGGGAGTGATGAGGTCATATCCAGGGGCTTTTTTTGGAGGAAGATGTTGGATAGCATACAGGACTTCTTTAGGATTAAAGGCTTTTGGTGGGAGTGATAGTTGAAGAGCAGTGTCCGGTCAGGATCATTGATATCATGGTGAGGAGTAAAGACTTGGGTGAGGTGTAGACCAAAGGTATGGGATATTTCTTCGTCAGTTTTGGCCCAGGAACCATCTTCTCGACGAAGGGGATGACGGGAAGTTTTATAGGAGAGGATTTTCCTCGTAGCTTGCCAAAGTGTATTGTCAGATGTAGTAAGTTCTTTTGTGTAGGATTCAAATTGGTCGTTTCTTTGTTTCCTAAGTTCAGTTTTAAATTCCCTTGAAAGTTGGTTTAGTCGAGTTTTGTCTGAGGGATACCTCGTGTAGCTATATCCTTCTTGCTCTTCTCTTCTCGTTCAGTAAATTGTGTATGTTTATAGGTAAGAAATCATTCGTTTTAGGTCGTTGTGGTGTTTTGTAGAGAGTGGCCCTATGTAAGCCCTGTTGAATTGTAAGTGTGAAGTTATGGACTGCGTCTAACTCAATATCAGCACTAATATCGTTAAAATTAACCATTCAAATCCTGATTACTGTAAATCCTGAGCTAAAAAAAAAATGTATTGACTCCTTCCAAAACGTAAATTATCTTAATTCAACAATGAGATTATTGAAATAATATGATTTTTGAATGATTTGAAAATAGATTTTGATTTTTTCCACGTCTAATCAAGATTTAAATGTTTAATTTTAACGATATCAGTGCTGATATTGAGTTAGATGAAATATTATTTCATGATCAATTGTAAATCAAAAATTTGGCTAGAAAATGTTGTTCTAAATTGTATTGACTTCCATTTAAAAAAAAAAAAAAATAAAATAAAAATACATTGAAATCGGTTGAGATTTAGAGGCTGTAGCCATTTTTGAAACACGAAATATCGTTTGGCCGCACTGTCCGTGGCCGGAACAGGGACTAATTATGAACTATTTTCGGAATAATATTTCTCCCTCATTTCAAAATAGAGCATTACGGAAGGAATTTTGTACTGTTGTAAGGTTATTAAGGAGAGTTGAAACCAGCCTGGAATTCGATTCTAGCTCCTATTGCTAATTGTGAAGATTGTGGAAAATCCTAAATAGAGGCTGGAGAGAGCCCGTATTAACCCGGCCCTTAAAGGCTTTACCTCCCTCCGAATCGCCTTAAGGGCTACGGATCGTGTTAAAGAGCATCCTGCGAGAAGAAGAGAATTACCCCTTCCTTCGTCCTAAACCTAGGAGAAGGGCACTAACCATTCGCACAGGGATCACTCTATAGTTTAGTAGGTTATATTGAACCGAATGAGACGTCAAGTGTCATGATAAAGAAACTGCATTCAATTTAGCACATTTCGTCCATATAGGATCCGCTGAGGCCAAACCGATGATGCAGTCCGAAAGATCTGGCGAAATTGTTTACGTTTATATATATATATATATATATATATATATATATATATATATATATATACATATATCTGAGAACCGGTTCTTTAACCTGCGTTGAATCTAGTACGTTAGTAACTTATTTACATATAATTATTTTTATTTTTGTATTTTTTTATTGATTTATTTCTATTTTTTTTATTTATTTCTTATATATTTTAATATTTTTTTTATTCCATACATTTATGCTTTCTTAAGTTTTTTATATAAGTAATTAGTTTACTTAAGTATTATATTACATTTATCTATTTGTGACACTAGAATAGACGGCCTTTCCCTGTGGTTTAGTGGCTAACGCTCTGTATTGCAATGAAAACGAATTACCCGAAATTTAATCGTCATTAAATGCAAATGAAAGAGTATTTGCGTAAGTTCCATAATAATAATCCTCATTCAATTTCTTCCCTTCGATTGATATTCATTAGAATGGTCACTGAGTGCGAGAAAAATAATATTTCCGAAGACCTTTAAAAGACATGAAATCCATCAAAGAAAATATCACTCGACGTAAATGCCAAACCTGGGCGAATGTCAGAATTTTCTAAACGTAGATTATTTGATCGTTTATTAATAAAATATTATTGTTTATTCTATATACTATCTATGCCTAAAACATTGAAATACTTACATGTTTATTCTATATACTATCTATGCCTAAAATATTGAAATACTTATATGTTTATTCTATATACTATCTATGCCTAAAACATTGAAATACTTACATGTTTCATATGGTATAAGCACTTTTTTAGACAGATTCAATCCCTGTCACTGAAATTCAAACTGTTCTTTGACTGCCTCGGTATAGCACTTCGATTCCCCCCCCCCCCCCCCACTCATCTCTTCCAAATCTCCTTCTTTATCCGGAATCAATGGTAAATCCACTTATGTAGCGACAGCCATAGTAATCAGTTATTTCCTTCCTAAAGATATGTCCCCTCACACTTTGTAATTCTTGTTCCTCAGTAAAAAAAAATAAAATTAAATAATAATCTATATAACGCTACTCTATGTAAAAATACATTTATGTTTAATTTAGTCTCTAATTGTAGCATGCATTGTATAAAATTTTAAGTTAAAGAAAAAATAACAAAAGAGTGAAAAAGCATAAATTTTATTTTGAATTTGATAGTTTATAACTTTTAGAATAATTGTTTATGTTTATGATCTCTCTACCACTTTTTATATGGTTTAGAGTGGACCACTGGTGGTAAAGGAGTGCAGATATTTGTACATAGGTTAAATTGAAAATCATGATTTATTACAGAAGCATAATTCTATGGAGGGGGGGGGGGGTGTAGCCAAAACTCAGGAACAATTTATGGTTAGTGGGTTACTTAAATTTTGATTATGGGGAAATGATGAGCTGCTGGGTTTGGTTGAGATGAGATGAGATCTTTAGAATGATGAAATTAAGAGAGGTACCTTGAGGTGTCTTGAATATAGTTTGTGCTTAAGCACTCCCTGCTATTTGCTGTATTTTCTTTCTTCTTGCTTCTCCAAATCATGGTGGGCTGGCCACCTCCATTTCCTGCTCCCTTCGCTCGGCCTGGGTGGCTAGGATATTTACTCCTCCATAATGTGAGAGTAAAACCTTAGGAAGGAAAAACTTAGTGATGTTCCACACTGCCACAATTTGTCTGGGCTACTTTATCTTCCGAACTTGTCGTATCTTGTAGGTTTATACTGCCGCGGGCAGGTAGTTCCCGGGCACACGGCTAGGTGGCAGCACCTCACGGGGTGTATTTCGTTGAGCAGCGTTCCGCGAACAATAATAATAATAAAAAAATACATTTGTGATTATCATTTTCACGTAATTACTTTAGGTTTATATTATTTTTTTTCTGGCTTCCTTATCTATTGAAGTATTGTAATAAAAAATTTCACATCCTTTGTCCAATCAATCAAAACTGCAAAATTTCAAAACGTTTAGCAGTGTGTCAAAAAATAAATAAATAAACCATTTGAGATAGGGAAAAACTATTTTATGTCCTTACTTACATCCATGAAAGGAACAAACATGCCAGGTTTCATAAAACTCTGAGACCCCCGATGTCATGGTTGGATTGCAGATAAACTGACCCAGCTGCAAATAGGAAAATTTATTTAATTATAATATTTTATTCAATTTAGGCAATTAATAACTATCTTTTTTTGGTTTTTGCATGCTCTGACTGCTGGTGGTCGTTAGCACCAAAATAAAATAAAAATTATTATTTTTAACGGGGATTTTCCGGATATATATCATTGAAGATTTGTAATCCCATTCATGATTGCAGGGTGCATAGCTACATTCCTTCGCAAAGTACTAAAAAGTATATAATTCATAATCAAATAGCGTAGTGGTTAAAAAATGCACATATAGGATTGTTTAAAAGTTATTAAATCTTAAGAGAGGACATGAGGGAGTGTTAGACCCTGAAAGCAGAGCAATAGGACATTCCTCGCTGTAGATTCGGACAGCTGGCTACATTCTTACGCTTTGTCTGTTCACCAGATTAAACTCCGGTCTGCATGTCTTACCAGTTCACCCCTTTACATTCTACACTTCTCTTAGACTTGCTATAATTCCATTGCAATGAGTTCAGAGAGTCAATAAAGCCTTCTTCGAGTTCAAACAGCACACCCTTGAAAGTCCAGACGGGGAAGTTTTGGTTTGAGCAGAGACTGGTTGGCGAAGGAAACATAATTATATGCTATGTGGTTCATGAAAAAATCTTACTACATTTCTGCAGACATAGACTTGCCTAATAACAAGACAGACTTTCGGAGACGTGAGCCAATATATAGAAATATATTTTAAATAAATAAATCAGACTATACGGCATTTTCTAAATTCCTAATCGAATATGAGAAATAACTAACAATTTAAATAGGCTGATTAGCAAACTGATATCGTCCGACTGATGTAAAACTATCTATTATGGAAATCGGAGAAACTAGCGAACGAATATATTCGGTACATTGACGTAGTAATGTATTGAAAAATGTTCTTATTCGATACTTTATTTAACCTTTAGCTGGTATCACCTTTTCAGGGTTATAGAAGTGGTTTATTTTTCTAACATCTTGGTGCGTAGGCAATTTTATTATTATATAAATGAGAAAATGAAAATACAAATACAAAGATTAGAAAAATATGATAAAAAAAAAAATGATTTCATTTTCACTAGTTGTCTTCAAAATTATCCTCTTCTTGTGATATTTTTCAAAACAAAGAGTCTACTGCATGTTTTCTAATATAATTAAAATAACATAATAATTAAAATTCTAAGATAATATAATTAAAATTCTAATATAATTAAATATCAGCTGATATAAACATAGTAAAATACAGTGCTTCTCTATAGTAAACAAAGAATATATAGAGATATTAGTGGAAAAGTGCAAATTTCTAACTCGAAAATGACAGAAAACTTTAACAATATCTTTGACTGTGATAAGAAGAAAAGAAATTGTTTTGATTTATGTAAAAATAGTGAAAATTACGGAAATCATGAAGATAACCTCAAACCTGTTCCACGATACCTAGTTGTTAAAGTAGTTAAAAAAGGTATGAATTTCAATTCTATTAATCCTTTTATGGTTAACAAATGGATATTTTCTTATTCAAAAGACATAAAAGTCAAAAAGTTACAAAGAAATGGTTTACTTTTTCTTGAATGTACAAATGACAAAGTAGCTTCAACAGTCTTAGAGGAAAAGGAATTTAATGGGATCTCCATTTCAGTGCAACCGCATAAAACATTAAATTACAGTAAAGGTGTGTTTTTCTGTCGGGAAATAAGAAATAATTCAGCTATGTGATCAAAAAGTAAAGGAAATAAAAAAAATAGGGAAAGATGCTCACAATTCAGGCCTATTCCTAGCAACATTTTCAAGTTCAGAATTACCAAAACGTGTATTTATCGGTTACCTATCAGTGCCAGTCAGGACATATATTCCTCCCCCTTTAATCTGTTTTAGGTGTGGATTACTGGGCCATTATATGTCCTCCTGTGACAAAGAACCAGTATGTAGGAAGTGCAGTGAAACATTGCACCAGGGACCCTGGAGAAGAATAAAGTGCTGTTTGTGTGGACAAGAACATGGAACATGTAACATCTAGGAAAACATGTTCTGTTTACGCTGAAGAAGTAGAGGTTTAGAAGCTAATGGTAGAAAAGAAGATTAGTTATCAGGAAGCTAAACATATTCGCAAACCTAACCCAGAAATATATCCATCTAAACCTAATACCGAAGTAAAATTATCTGAAACATCTTCTAAGCTTCTAGAAATAATTAAAAAAATTAATAGAAGAATGGAAGTTGTAGAAAATATTATCTTGTGCAAATTAAACCAACCTTCGTAGTTAATAATAAATGGACGTTAAAATTTAAAATAAAATAAATTAAACCAACCAAATTGTACAATTGCATCAAAACTTTCTAATGCAACAGATGTTCTAAAAGTCAAACCAGCTGTTCAGATTGAAAACTTTGAAGAATATTATCAAATTAATCAACTGGAGAAAAAGAAACAACCAAATACCAAGAATAAAGAGAAAGGAAAACAGAAAGCAGAAAAAGAAAAGAAGATTTTTAAGCCAAATGGAAAGAAGAATATCATATACTCCAGAATTGATTGTACTGAACAAAACAAACTTCTAAATCAAGGAGGACTAAATCAGTTATTTTAAATTAAGCCTAATGAGAACCTGTTTGTTGTAAATTACCACTCACTTTCTTAAAAGTATTTGGTATTATTAATTTATTTTTTCTTGGATTATCATGCAAGTTGTTTATTTTATATTTTTAATGTTTCATACTTGTCATTCTTGGAATTTTTCTTTTTTAACAACCTTTGTTTTTTACATTTATTGTAATTTTTTACATATTCTAGCAATTTAATCTTTGTATTCATGTATTGCGCAAGTCGTATTAGTTACGAATGCTCTTAAATAAATAAATAAATAAATAATATAATTAAAATAACATGTAAACAATAAAAAAGTAATAAGAGAATGATAAAAAATATGACAAGGGTGAAACTGAGGACCCCTTAAGACATTTTTACCTTGAATACCTACGTTTATGGTCCGCCGCATGTTTTGCAATGCATTTTAATTTCCTCGTGATCTTTGCAAATAATTCGCGAACATTTTCAAAATTAGTTTAAAAGTAGGAACGATATGTATACTACTGATTAATCCGATCCATTGCATTTTGATTTTACAGAATTGTTTTTTTACTTATTTTTCTCTTTATGTTTTTCTTATTTCTTTCGTTTGTTAAGAATTGTTTGAAGCACCGTTAATATTTAAATCATCACCGATATGTAAAATTCAATCATAGAGTGATGTGACTAGAATGAAAGTGGTGAAATTCACTCTACTTCAGTTTTCAGTAATTAATGTTTTAGTGAAAAAAACATGAATAATAATCTGGGTATATCTTGTATTTTAGGGTTGGCCCGTTTTTTTTACAAGATCTTTTATGTTTCATAAATCATCTATTCAAGCTCTATTATTCAGAGTGAGTTACACCACTGCCATTTTGATATTTACAAATGTTTCATCTATCTATGTAAAATTCTATTTCATTTAAAACGCTTATCCTCAAAGCTGCGAAGATTAAAAAATAAAGTATATATCAGGCTCTACAGAAATATATATAATATTACCTAGATGAGAAATAAGAGGAACTAGAAAATCAAATATTCATGTCCTGAGTGAGTAATTATATTGAATAATGAAAATATTAAATAAATTACATCGAGAACTGATTTTCCTGTATGTTATTTTCCCGAAATGAAGCTGTATATTCAATTCCCTAACGTGGACGCAATCAACTGACGATTTAAATATGATAGCCAATAATTGACTTTTAAATTAAATGCCAAATCCAGGACTCTTAATACCGGTTATTCTGAACCAAATACTCCCTTACGCCAGGAACTTTTAGTTTGTGTGGATTCACGATTTCACTTGCTGAATTTCGAATAATGCTGCTTTCTAAAATTAGTTCTATTCCCAATACCTGCGTTCCTTTTCCAGTCCTTCCAAATTAATCTTTAACTAGATTTAAATCACTACCATCTAAGCAAAATCTAAAAATATACTCCATAGATATAGATAAGCAATTCATATCCCATCATTTCCAGAGATTTAAACATTTTAGTTTAGAGGGAACACAGAAAATTCCCTATACAAAGTCCTTCATAGGTCTCAGATGTTTAGGCAAGAAGATTTGGCCAGAAAGAATTTCAGTGAGATTTTTACCATAAGAGAAGATGTTGAAGAGGCCGAGTTTGCAAATTTTGCTACTGCAAGTTTTCAGTACATACTGGCGTCTAAATGTCGATTATCTTCAAGAATTCGTGAGAGTAGGTGTTTAACGTTTTTGTAGGATAAAAAGTCATGAAAATGCGGTGAGATGACGCAGTTTCTGCGAGTGGGGTTTTAGGTTAATTTTGCAATTTAGCCTAATTGTACAACCATAGGTTTTTCCTATTTAGTTTCATCGGTTCCTTTAAAACATCATATTTCTTATTTATTGATATATGTATGTATATATATAATATATTATATATATATATATATATATATATATATATATATATATATATATATATATATATACTAGAAAGAGGAAACTAATCCACATGAAGAACAGAGATTGACACACGTTAAATTTTCATTCAAACCCATCTATCGTTACTTTCGAACTAGTCGTCCAATCTATTAATTCTACCTCAAGGTTAATTGACTGGCATGGCTCAAATGGAACAGCACTACGTTCATTTACTGAAATTCAAAACTCGAGGAAAAACGTTTTTTACTTTCTTGTGTTGTTTATGGATCGCTGGGGCCTCCGAACGCCTCTAGTCCCACCCAGACAAACTTTAATGAGTTTGAGTAATATTAGGTGGCCGAAGCAAAGTAGCCAGAACTTGAGGGGCAGATACTGTAGAGGTATCTAATTCATGACCATACGGCACACTAGGGAGATAGTGTGGTCAGAACTATGCTCCGGCCACCTGATTTTCCCCTTGCTGCTTCGACTGCTAGTGCCATTAGCACCAAGGTACCCATTGACTAATTAATTGAAGCCTGGGATGGCCTAGGGGCGGTCAGGGAGGCTAACTTTTCTAACCTCGCCCCCATATATATATATATATATATATAAATATATATATATATATATATATATATATATATATATATATAGATATATAGAGAAGAGAGAGAGAGAGAGAGAGAGAGAGAGAGAGAGAGAGAGAGAGAGAGTGAGAGAGAGAGAGAGAGAGAGAGAGAGAGAGAGAGGGAGAGAGGGAGGGAGAGGAGAGAGAGAGAGAGAGAGGAGAGAGAGAGAGGAGAGAGAGAGAGAGAGAGAGAGAGAGAGAGAGAGAGAGAGAGAGAGAGAGAGAGAGAGAGAGAGATCCTACGAAAAAGATAAACGTTTGTACATATACATGAAAGAAAATAAGAGTTTACAAAAAATAATAACTAATTGGCTACCATATAATCAGCTTAAGTAAAACAATCTAACATCAAACACGGTGCATACATTAGGGTTTAGGATTAGCCAATATGAGGCTGTAGAACATTCCAGTAGCTCGCACCTGGGCTTGATTAGCACCGCGTTAATATGTTATTGTCACTTGGCCACATCCCTCATGAGTTATGGCTGTCCTGATAATGTCAATTCCTACAATCCGTTACAGTGATTTAATAATAATAACAACACTTTTTCTTATTTCTAATCGTTAATTTTAGCACTTTCCTCCTAAGGAAAGTAGCTATTGAGGTTGCACTCATGGCGGAATTTTTGAATTTTTTTTTCAAATCTTTATCGATCCTACCTAGTAGACACCGAAAATGACCCCGTAAAAATGTGTCTGTTAACACGATAGCGGCCAAATTTTTCTTAACGAAACGTGGTATATAGCGTTCAATTACCAAACGATTGAACGAGTTCGTTAACCACTAAAATTGGTCCACCGGGAGGGCGGGTTTACCGCGGACGCAAAACACTAATTTGACGATACCAGCCCTAGTTTTTGTTATATTTCAACGAAACTCGGTATTCTTTATGTTGATCTAAAGAGAGAAATACGTTGTAAAAATAAACTAAATCGGTTCATTAAGAGGGGGGGGGGGGGGTTACTCCGGACCCACATCACCAATTTGCCACTGCCAGCAGTAATTTTTCTTACATTTCAACGAAACTCGGCATTCGTGGTGGTAATCAACAGAGAAAAATTGGTTGCAAAAATAAACTAAATCTGGTTATTTGGAGGGGGGGGGGGTTACTCCGGACCTAAAGTACTAATATACTCATACCGGTCGTAATTTCTGCTGTATTGTAACGAAACGCGGTATACATCGTGGGTATCTCACGAGATAGACGTGTTGTAAAAATGAAGTAAATCGGTCAATTGGAAAGGAGGGTTCACTTTAATCTCTGTTTCATTAGAATTAGCCTGCCAGACGTAGGTTCCCAAAGCCGCCGCGAGGGGCGCTATCTCCCACTGGGGGACTTGTATCCTGTTCCTGCGTGAGATCAAAAGACAGAAAATGAAGTTTTCGTGTATTTATTAAGTAGTACAGTATCATGTATTAACATAACTCAGGAAGCAAATTATTTACAAAATTAATAATTGAACAGTACTCATAAGAAATGTAAATGAGCAGAACTATTCACGTTTTTATTTTATTTATGTACTAGATTATTTACAGCAAATTATTCAGTAATGTTATTTTTTTTTTAAATTAATTTATTTTGTTTTAGAAAATATCACAATCTACAATTCAATTGTATTATGTAATTAGATACATGTTACTTGCTCACGCCTCAGGTGTCTCCAGTTGTCATCCGAATACCTTCCTTGGAAGGATTCTAGGATGACCTGGAGTCACCTTACGCCAACCAACCACAGCCTGCGACTAGCAGGCATGATTGAAGGCGAAGGAGACGTGGGCTGTGATATGAGGAGAGAAAATATCCACAGATATCACTCTCAATTTATACAATTATAATTTCTTTGATCACTCCACGGATAGTTGTTTTTGTTCACTCCACGACACTTCACTGCCTAAGTAAGTCTCGGGATTCAGTAATGTAGTCTACACTACAAAAATTCTGAGGAAAGTGCTTAGTTATGCAGCTCCTGCCTCACGGACTTATTTCTTTTTTGTTTTGGTCAGACTCAACATGAAAGAAATAATATGTTTAACTTTGATACGGAATTTTGCCAACACGAGAGTCCTTTACAATTTAGTGATAAAACCGGATATTTTTCCTTCTTAGTCCATTAAAAATTAAATTCAATACAAACTTTCCGTTTATTTATTGTCGTTAGTATCGAACGTTCCTGCATGTTCTGTTCCGTTATGCCGACGAAAAAAAAAATGTATAGGGTAAATGAGCAACGCATTAACTTTTCTATTTAGTTGTGGTCATCATTTCTGTTATAGCTAATCCTTTGACATTTTTATATATTGGATAGATGATAAGTTCATAAATCTATTAGCAACACTGTCTGGAAAGCAATTCGGTCAAATTTTGAGATCATTTAATATTCTTTTTCTGCGAGTATAATCTGCCATAATATGCTATTCGGATTTGTGTGTATAGCCCATGCCGCATCTGTAATAACTTAGCTATTTTTTATAAATAGCTAAGCTATTTTGTATAATAAATTCGAACCAATTTAAATAACAATAATGACGTATGGATTAATCGAAAATTTCCGGATTTTTATTATTTATTTATTTTTATTTTATTTTTTTTTTTATTTATTTATTTTTTTTTTTATTTTTTTTTTATTTATTTTTTTTTTATTTTTTTAATTGCATTCACTCTTAACTCCAAAAATATTGAAGCAAAATATTTTGCCCAGTTGTCATAAGATTCTTAATGCGTTTTCCTAAAACTTCACATTATTTAGAAATATTTTATTTATTATTATTTTTTATATATTTAAAATTTATTTCCTGCTTTGCAACTTAGCAATAAGTATGAAAAATATACATTTTTTAGAAGCCTAAAATGCAGTTAGGACAATTTTATTCAAAAATTACGATTATTTAGTAAAGCAACCAACCAAATTTCGTTTAAATCGGTTTAATACCGATTCAGGTGTAACCAAAAGAATTAACATTTTTGCAATTCTTGCAAAAGCCAGATGAACTACTTTAGGTATTAGAACTATACTTATTTATTACTAATTCTTTAACTGATTTACACCTAGTCTATGATAATATCGAGAACAAGACCGACCTGTGTGGCAATTTTGGTCAAAATCGGTTAAACGGTGTGGATTTGTAAAAGTAACAAACAGAACATTAGGCAAAAAAAGGCAGACAGACAGGTACTTGACGATTTTGACCCAGCCTATGACACACCCTGTATCAAGACATACACTGTGGAACTGTACAACTATCTTGCAATAGAAATATCAATCATAAATAAGAAAACTCCTTCAGAGACAATAATAAACCAGAACATGTGTTTCCTCAGCTATAAACGTAATACAAACATAACAGAGTGTTTGAATAGATAATAGTTTGTTAACAGTGTGTTGAGAAGGGCAAGAGTTTCTAGTTGAAGATAAGGAGAAGCCGTTAGGAGGCAGAAGCAGTAGTTGTACTTAAAGGCCGACAGCATTAAGACGAGCGGGCATACTTGATGCTAAAGTTAATTGGCTAAGCACGTTAAGTCCAGACGCCTGCGCCTCTAACTTCCAGTTTGCCCTCAGGCTCAATTATGGAATCAAAGCTCTACGCAGCAACCTCAGCATGTACTTACAGACACCAACTGTAAGCAAATTATACACTCTCAAGTGTTAATTAGTAGAGACGTCTTGTGGGCAGTTGTCTACGTTCCCTCCAAAATTATAGTTTCCGATAGTTAGTCCGGGCCAGAAAAAAATCGCTGTAAAATACATCGTGTGCAAAGAATATATATATATATTCACAAAAATTATTTTCGGTATCGAGTTGGCAGGATCAATAATGAATTGAAGAAAGTTAATACAGGGTTTATTGCCAGTAGATGACAATGCAAGGGGTAAAACAAGACAAAAAAATGTAGTTATATGCTGCTAATCTCATGTTTCTATCTATTTTTGCTCTAGACTTATGCGGTTCTAAAGGTTATTTAAAGAAAAAAGAAAAAAAAAAAAAGATTTCGTTTAGTGCCTTCTGCTGTAATTCAGGAACATAAATATGCTTTAGGTCCACCCAAAAAAACCTATGTAATGTACTGTACAACATATAGTCTTCTTTCTCGTACATGGCCACACCCCATGCGCGAACGTTAGCGGACATTTTTTTTGTAACGCTAAGGTCCACCCGCCAAAGCTATGTAATGTAATGTATAACATACAGCCTTTCTATTTTAGTCATCGCTAGAGCATATGTATGCTAAACAATTTGTAGAATTTCCCCAAATTTGTCTGCTTGAACAAATTATTTTTACACGTTACATTCGATTTTTGAAATCAACATTAAATTTTTTTTTTTTTTTTTTTTTTTATTATTGATTATTACAACAATATGAGTTAACATATTTCTAGTAATATTGCTGGTTCAGTTATCATGACATTGTGAGGCTTGATGTGGGAATATGAACAATTACAAACCCCACAATAGTAATGCATTAAAGAAAAAATAAATAAATAAATAAACATTAAATTTTAAACTTTTAATGTTCACATGTTTCTTATTCAAATCGGAAGTGTAACAATTTAGGACATGAACGATCACATGAATTCGCGCAAGCATGATTACAAGGATTCGTGAATCATTAGTGGAAATGGGAGCTACAAATGAAAATATTCAATGTGATGACTATATGTCGTCAGCGTCAGCAGGAGGCCAGTTGTAGAAACGTTTGAAATTTTCAAATTCTGACCAAACAATCTTACTATACTGGTAACTAGACTGGACTAACGCAACAGAGAACAAACTGAGGACAGTGAAGCTCATGGTTAAAGAATGACCCTCGTCATACAGAAGCTCACGACGGAAGAAGTCATATTAGCCAGACTAAGTATCGGCCACAGTCGTGTGACTCACGAGTACCTGATGACTAATAAGGCAAACCTACGTGCCGAACGAGTAACTAAGGACTAACAATCAAGCATATACAGACTGACTGCCATTTAAGACACTAGCTTAATGTCCCAATTGACTTGACAGAACTCTTCGGAGATGACAGCCACCACATTGATACAATACTCAAACATTTAAAGGACATAAACACTTACAACAACATCTATAAACAAAATATTATGTAAACACCAAGCCAAAAGATCTGGTTATAATGCTTTAAAACTATTATTTAAGACAATCCGTTATTTTAAGATAATAATAGATTTAACCTATTTTACATCGCTCTCTTTTGAAAAGTATTGAAAAAAATGCAATTCGCCAATAACAAATATAAATAAATAAATAAAAAAATAAATATATATATATATATATATATAGAGAGAGAGAGAGAGAGGGAGGGAGGGAGGGAGGGAGGGAGGGAGGGAGGAAGGGAGGGAGGGAGGGAGGGAGGAAGGGAGGGAGGGAGGGAGGGAGGGAGGGAGGGAGGGAGGGAGGGAGGGAGAGAGGGAGAGAGAGAGAGAGGGAGAGAGGGAGGGAGAGAGAGGGAGAGAGAGGGAGAGAGAGAGAGAGAGAGAGGGAGAGAGAGAGAGAGGAGAGGAGAGAGAGAGAGAGAGAGAGAGAGAGAGAGAGAGAGAGAGAGAGAGAGAGAGAGAACGATAAGATCACAAAAATAAATATGATTTTAGTTTTATTTATCAATTGTTCTTCCCTACACACCTCTAATTACATTATGAAATTGAGAGACACTCTCAGTTCTAAGAATACCATTAGAAAGGTAATTGAATTTTACAACTTTTGTCAATTCTCCAGCTTGAAGCTTGGGAGTCTTCTACGAAACACGTTTTAATCTAATTAGCCCTTACATAGAAACATAAGGCTGGCAGTGTTTAATTACATTATTTTTCTCTAGCTTCATTCCCTTCATCTACTTGAGATACACCATGTATAAAAATAAATATATATTTACGATTTAAAAAGGTCAATAGTCAATTAACAAGTTGTGATATTTATTGATACTTCAATAACTACTTCTTAATACTAACTTCATCCATAATAGTAATTTAAGAACTGATCGATAGTACAAAAAAAAAAAAAAAAAAAAAAAAAAAAAAAAAAAAAAAAAAAAAAAAAAAAAAAAAACTTTTTGGGGAATGAAATATGCTTGTTTTTAAGGCCTCTGAAAGAAGATGCTATGAACCAAATATTTACCGGAGGTTAAAAATTATTGTTTTGTTCAACAATTTTTTTTAAAGATATTAATGTTTATTAAAAGATTACTGGATTAGAGGTGCGTCCAAAGCATTTTGAAAAAAAAAATTGTCTTGTATAATCGTTATTAACAAATTTTTAAGAATTTCAAAAACTTGTCCTATTGCCTGCACTTGAGCTTTTATAACTTCCCAAAACTTCATTCATGAGTGCGACCTCCTCCCCTTGAGAAAGTTGTAAAACCTTAGAGAGTGAATTGAGTGAGGAGTTAGCTGAGAAACACAACAAGAGGAATGAAGAGAAGTAGCTGAACAGACAAACTTGTCATAACTTGGGCTTAGCCCTTGTTCCACATGTATAATTACTTGGCCCATATGCTGCCTCCCTCAACCAGGCTCAACCTATGTACTTCGGGCATATCAATTAATCTTCAAATGTGCCTGAATTCGTCATGTTATTTAGTCAGTTTCGCTCCCTTTTTCAGCTTGGTCTCTCTGTTATCAGTACTGAACAGTGTAAATTTTTTCCCTATGGACGGAGAGAGAAAAAGTGCTAAAATATTGAAAAAAATCTACATCACTTTTTCTTTTTTTACCAAAAAATATAAGCAACCATTCAATATTTGGGATTTGGCTAGGATAACATCAATAAAATTTTATAAAAACTTTTATTATTATTATTAAAAATATAAATCACTTATATGACCATTTTTTATTAACATAAATAAGTAAAAAATCAATCATCAAAAAATGTATATTCATCAATCTCAAGCTATCAAGGAGGTTAAAGTTTCTATACTAAGCAAATTGGAAGGAAAAACTATTTTTAAACATAACGTAAAATTTTACGCCAAGAAAAAAAAATGAGACAAAATCCTGTCAAAGATATCGTCTTAACACATAAAAAAAAAAAAAAAAAAAAAAAAAAAAAAATATCGTCTGCGCATGCTTCACTGTACTGTTAGCGGAGTGAAAATAATACTACACGATAATTTACTGCCAAAGAAAAAAAAAATCTCGACTATAAACTTGTATTTACACATGCAGCAAATTTGGATAAGCGTGGTTTAGAAAAAGTAATTTATTCAAATTTTGGAAACTGGAGTTTATGGTGCAGCGACTTTGACCTTTTTCCACCACAAATATTTTATAACCTGGGCAAAGCTGCTATTGAAAGGCGAGCCAATGTAAATACGGCTCTGATAATGGGGGTCTTATTGACAATGAATTACAGGAGTGTCATGCTGCAATTACGAGTCCGATTATGTAACTTATTTCCTGAAAAGTAGGTTAATAACATTTGTGGTGGAAAGACGCATTTGATTTTCTTATCTTAAGATTTTGTCTAGTAATTTACTTTTTTGTTATATTCCATTTTATTAAAAAATAAATAAATTCTAATTCTAATAGGTAGTTGAGCCAGACCTAATCTTTGAGATTGAGAAATTAATATACGATACATTGAACTGGCTTCTCGGGGCCAATTAGTTTTAGTTCTAAAATTCAGGCATAAGTCTTGCTTCTAGAATTACTTTTGCTTTTTAGAGTTTCTTCTATAAATGAAAATTTGTTAATGTTTGTTTGCTTCACTACATACAAAAGAGATTATACTCTTGGTGGTAAAGCTTCGGGAGGTGTTTCTATATCTGTCAAGGAATCTGTTTACAAGTGAATCAATCAACGTACGAACAACACTCCAAGCAGACGCTGCATCAGTACACATCCCTTATAGAATCACCATTTGCAGTCTATACATTCCACCAGGTGAAGCAATTAATACTCATCTTCTTGATGATTTATTCACTCAACTACCACCTCCTATAGTAGTAACGGGTGATGTAAACGCTGAGCACATACACTGGGGCTCATCCAGGATCAACAGCAGAGGTAGGCGGTTCTATGAATGCTTAGAAAAGTGGGACTTGATAACATTTAATTGCCCTAGACCAACTCACCTTTGTCCTCGTTGTGGTACGTTTACAAACATTGACATTGCTGCGTGTACGCCAGATATCTTCACACGCTTTAATGTGGACGTTTGTGCAGATTCATACAATAGTGATCACTTTCCAGTAGTAGTGTATGACCAAGGCAGGCAGGAAAGTTTTCAAAGCCTTCAAAAGTTCAATTTCGATAAAGCTGACTGGTCAAAATTTCAAAGTCTTATTAGTAGTAAAATATCTAACATTACAACGATTGAGAACTTTAACAAATTAATCAATGAGGCTTCTGAGATGTCTATCCCTAAATCTACTAGAAATATCAAAAGAGCACCTGCACCCTGGTGGAACCAACACTGCACTAATGCTGTGAGAGAACGTCGAAAAGCTCTCAGAAAATTTTCCCACTTCCCATCAACTGAGAACCTCATTAAATATAAAAAAGCAAAGGCAATCTCCCGAAGGATCATAAATGAAAATAAAAAACAATGTTGGGTAGATTTTTTAAACTCCCTTAATAGATATACACCTCCAGAACTAATATGGCAAACTATTGGTAAAACACAACACAAAAAATACAGACAACCCATAGCAGGAATTAAATCAGACAACACTATTTTCACTGACAAGACTGATATAGTTAACATTTTACGACGCCACTTCTCAGCAATATCCAGAGACTCCAATTATTCTAGACGTTTTCTACTATACAAAAACAATACTGAAACTACTTTACTGACCATAAAAATAAACCATCAACATCCACTAAATGAAGACTTTACTATTGACGAACTACGGGACGCACTAAAATGTTCAAAAAATACTTCTCCTGGTCAACATGGAATATATTATAGGATGTTGAAAAATCTACCTAATAGTGGAATATTTCATTTGTTGAAAATTCTAAATAAAATCTATGAGACGGGGCAATTCCCTGATTGCTGGAGAGAGTCAATAGTGATTCCAGTGTTGAAACCCCATAAGGACAAGACCGAACCAGGGAGCTACAGACCCATCGCCTTGACCAGTTGTATCAGTAAAATATTCGAGAGAATGTTGAACAAACGTCTCGTCTGGTTTATCGAAAGAAATAATTTACTATCCGGTTTTCAATGTGGATTAAAAAAAAAGCAATCTACAATGGATCACATCTTAAGACTGGATAGTGAAATATTAAATGCATTTATAAATAGAGAATGTGTACTAGCCGTTTCGTTTGACATTCAGAAAGCATTCGACTGCGTTTGGCGATGGTCTATAATCTCAGAAATGGTGAAATGGGGATTACAAGGGAAAATTCTTAAAGTTATATCAGAATTTCTTTCTGAACGACGATTCCGGGTTAGGATAGATGATAATGTTTCAGACACCTTCACCCAAAAAAATGGTGTTCCTCAAGGATGTGTGCTGAGCACGACACTCTTCAAAGTAGGAATTGATTCTATCCGAGATGAGATACCTCCAGACATATCCTACTGTCTTTATGTAGATGATCTCCTTATTTTTAAAAAATCACAAACACTCAGGGAGGCTGAAATGTCCATAAAAAAATTGCATAAATCACCTTGAATATTGGAGCGACAAACACGGTCTCATTCTGTCAAGGGAAAAATCCCAATGTATCCTATTTACAAGGAAAAAACTCCAACCTGTTCCAGAAGTGACGCTGAATTCACAACTTATAACACACACCTCTACACTCAAATTTCTTGGTCTGGTATTCGATAATCGGTTGACGTGGATCCCACATTTAAAAAATACTATTCTGAAATGTAAAAAATCCCTAAATTTGTAGAGGGTCATCAGTTGCACAAAGTGGGGAGCAGATCAGAAAACAATGCTCCAATTTTATCGAACTTTCACAAGATCCATTATCGATTACGGAAGTGTTGCCTACGCATCAGCCAGACCAAGCGCACTCAAAATGTTAAACACTATCCACAACACTGGCCTTCGCCTGTCTCTTGGAGCTTTCAGGAGTAGCCCTGTGGTAAGCCTGTATGCTGAGTCCGGCGAACCTCCTCTCGAAGTAGTAAAATTCTCCTTATAACTCAAATGCATAAATCCAGAGCCATGCTGAATGCCTTGATATGAGTATCGATAATCCTTACTACGACTTGTACAGATCCAAGCCCCAGAGAGTTGGATCCAGAGAGTTGGATAATATTTCACAATTCGAAGAAACGAACATACTGACATTTGGCACTACCCCTTCTCCTCCTTGGTTATTAAACAGTTATAATGTGGACATTACCCTTTCAAAATTTAATAAATTAAGCCCAACATCAAAATTAATTTATAAGGAAATGTTTAAAACTTTCACTATCCAAAACAGCCAGAAACTCTCTATCTTCACTGATGGGTCAAAGTCCGATAAAGGTGTGGGAGCAGCAGCTGTTATGGAAGAACAAATAATAACTAAAAAATGAAATGATGACTGGAGTTGGTTTACAGCTGAGCTCTACGGCATACTTATCGGCTTGGAGAACATACCGACTTCAGACAGACGAGACGTTGTTATTTATACCGACTCACTAAGTTCACTTCAAGCACTAAAGGACAAATACACCTCTCATCTTATACTCTCAAAAATACTTAAGACAATACACTCTCTACACAAACATGTAACATTGTACTGGCTACCTGGTCATGAAGGTCTAGGGAAAAATCCGATTGCAGACACCCACGCAAAAATAGCTGCAGAACGGACTGACATAGATAACGGACCAATTCCACATGAAGACATGAAAAGATCTATGAAGACATTTATTTTGGAAAACTGGGAACACTCTTGGGCGATACTTACGGACAACAAATTATGGACTATAAAACCAACTGTCAAAGACTGGCCAATAGAAGAGAGGAGGTGTTATTGGCTCGACTTAGAATGGGCCATTCAAGACTTACTCACAAATTCTTAATGACAAGACAAGAGAGTCCATCGTGTGAAATTTGTAATTCAGACTTAACAATAAAACATATTCTAACAGACTGCATTAGACGACATGACTTACCCATCCCTTACAACATGTGTGAACTTCTCGCTGAAGGTAGCCAGTACATAGACAGTATCTTAACATATCTACGAAATACAGGATTATACGATCTCATATGAAGACCTAGAAGATTCGTTGATGCAATCACATTTTTATCCCATGAAAAAGTGCATTACTTTTATGTCTTAAAGTTAAAGCTCTAATCATTTTTAAGCCTTTAATATATTTCATTTAAGTCCATACATCCTGGATTCATAATAATATATAAATTTATAATCAATTCCTTATCTCTTAGAAGACTTAACTCAGTGTGTTTATCGTACAAAATACGAAACACAATAAATAAATAAATAAAGTTTGTTTTTAAAGAATAGCAAATTTTGTTACAATTAAGTGATGATAATCTGTTCGAATGTATGATGTAAGTAGACTTAAGAAAGTTCTAGAAACACCCCAAATTATTCTTCACAATATTCACTCTTTAGGAAAGAATTAGCCTATTTCATAAAAACTTTTACATTTCAGTGAACTCTGTTTACTTTTGAAAGGTTCTGCTCTGGAAATCTCTTTATCCCCTCTCCTCTTATTTTAAACTTTTATGTTTCGCGTTTAAAACTTTCCTTTTTTCTCAGTTTTCCGCCTTATTTTTGTTCAAAACTCCGGCATAAGCCCGTAGAGCTTTTGTATTTATCTGAACCTTTTATAGGAAAGAAAGTGCGGTCCGTCGGAAGGTAGAAGAGGCCTCGAAATGAAAGAAGGGCTTGAGGCCTGGGTTTGAAGAAGCCTTATCAGGAGTTATCCGTTGCCCCTTAAGGAGAGGGGAGTAAGTAAATAGAGGGGAGATAGGGAGCAGGACAGACCCCCCCCCCCTTCTACAGAGTAGACTCTACTAAAAATAAATTGGAAATAAGCCCCCGAGGGAGCCGAGACCGCGATGCGCGGACGTGTTGGGAATCTTCGCCAGAGGATGAACGGCAAAGAATAATAATCGCATTAGGAGCGGGGGGAGTCTGCAAATATTTAGGATGGAGTTAATACTGAAGATAGCTAGTGCACCCTGCCACCGGGATTAGCTTTCGTAATCCCAAAATCCTAATTACCTATTAGACAAAAAATTAAATATCCGTAGGTTCATTAGCATTATCTTATTTCCACGCACTACAGGATAAAATATTATGGAAATATTTTTAAAAAAAAGTATCTAACTTCACATACTTTCACATCACTGTTTCCACGCAGGATATATATTTGCGCTTGAAAGCTGATATATGCAGAGATAACTGTATTAGTAATTAATCCCCTGTTTACATCTGACAGGACATATCCCTGCAATCTTTCAAAATATATCCAAATATAATTTTAGTAAAGCAGACTGGACAAAATTTCAAATCTTCATAATCTATAACAAATTAAATTACAAAAATATTAGACTTCAACAATCTATTAATAAATGCATCTTACTCTTGCACTATTTATCAGTTATTGCTACAGTGACAACAGAACTAATTGAACTTGCTCGATTGAAAATTGGCTACACAAGACTAACAAACCAATATATCATGAAAGAAAAAATCAGTCCCGTAAGAGGCCACGACGGCCCTGAGGGGCAGATGCTGTAGAGGTATCTGATTCTTGACCATACGGCTCACTAGGGTGATAGTGTGGTCAGTATTATGCTCCGGCCGCCTGATTTTCCCCTTGCTGCTTCGACTGATAGAGTCATTAGCACCAAGGTACCCATTAATAAATTAAAAGCTAAAAAAATTAAATTAAATGCTAAATTAAATTAAAGGCTGGGTTGGCCTAGGGACGGTCAGGGAGGCCGAATTCAACCCATTAACGAAAACACTAGAAGAGAAAATCTTAATTGCTTGCTCGGGATTTGAACTCAGATCCTCCAGCATATGAGTACAGTGCTCTACCACTGACCTAACCTCGCTCCCCAATATATCATGACAGGACTTAACATATCAACTTGTTGTATATGGAATAGAGACTTCACCGTAAAACGCTTACTTATGGAATGCAAAAGATGACCCTAACCAAATATGCCACATTACAAGAACGAATTGTAGAAAGACAGCATCTAGTACATAAACACAATATTCTCTTACTTAAAAATCACTAAACTGTGCAATCTCATTGCATCTGCTGAATATCTAGTGGAGTTGAGGCACATCGCAGACATTTTCAAAACTATGTTTATGCGAATAAGGGAATGTTGATCAAAATGCTGTTTCATTACACTATACAGGTACCACCTTACAATCACCATAGAAGCGAACCACATGTAAATAAATAAAATCTGCAAAATGTTCGAATAATTGTTTAATCTCATATAAAACAGGTGTATCTAGGCGCACGGCAGTGCGCCAGGCCAAGTTCCGGCCTAAGCATACTGTGTGTATATTACAGGCGGTCTTAGAGCCGATTTTTACCCTCTCATAACTTTCCTTGAAGTTTAAAGGCCAGTCAACCACTATTGGGTCATTTGTGCCTCCTGGTCGGTCTGTTGGTAGTATCCAAAGCGGAAACAGAGCCCGACGGCCAGCGGAAGGCGGACCCAGCCAAGGTCGAGTAGAGTCCCCCGTGCCAGTTCTACCTTAGTGGCCCGCATCTGGTGACTGGCTCCTAGGTCTATGATAGAAGGTGTGCTTGCTGGTGCCAGGGCAACCAAACCTTCACAGACCGGAAGGGGGGGGGGCACGTCCTCAACCCCGACCAAGCCCATCGCTCCCGCCGACCCACGCGCCCCGCCCCCGCCCCGAACGCCACCAACAGTTAAAACAAAAATATGTTTAACGAAATTTTGGATAGTTAATGTATTAATAATTTAAAGTTAATCAATTAATAATAGAATACAGTTCTTTTTTTAAGAGAATAATATTTTTTACGCTAGCTGTAGAAAATTAGTTATTAATTACATAAATATTTAGTTCTACATATATTTAGAGAATATTAAGTGGAAATGTTTATAGGAATTTATTTAAAAAGCCAATACACTTTATAATAATCGTTCATTAGGTAAATGATTTGACTTTATGATAAAGTACATCTAAACCCAGCGCTAAATTTTGTTTTTCAAATTGGTTTTATCAAGAAAAGAAAAAAGGTTAGACAGATGGACCGAATTATTGCCTAGTAGCTCTCTAAGCTGTATCGGGAGACTCAGTCGAACTCGCTCGTCTTCATATGCCCTACACTCCGTCAGGATATGCTTTACAGTGAGGGACACGCCGCAAACCTCGCACTCCGGAGGCTCCCCCCTCTCCATGAGATAGCCGTGCGTCAGTTTTGTGTGGCCTATCCGTAATCTTGAGAGGATCACTGATTCCCTCCTGTTATCCCGCTCCGAACTAGTCCACTTACTTACTTCATCCTTAATTTCCCTGAGTTTATCTCCCAATTCCATATGAATCCATTCTCTTTGCCAAATCCTTATTGCTTCAGACTTAACTACAGAATTAATATCACTGAGTGGGATATCTGGTAATTTAAAACCGCTTATAGAAGCGTTTTTTGCGAGCTCATCAACTACTGAATTTTCTTTAATATCACAATGACCAGGGATCCAGATGAAATGAATTTTGAACATTTTTTTATTTAATTCATAAATACTGTACAAAATGTCAGAAATCATAATATCATGGGTGTAAATATTCTGTAAACTAATTATAGATGATAATGAATCAGTACAAATAATGACATTAGGATGGCTAGGTGGAATAATATTTAATGCTTTCTTAATTGCTAACAGTTCGGCGGAAAAACTGGAACAATGAGGTGAGAGGGAAAACAAGTATTTTCGTCCTTCGCAGAGGGCGGCAGCTCCCACACCTTTAGCACTTTTCGACCCATCTGTATATATGTACGTGGAAGGAGGCAAACTTGCTTTAATTTTATTTAACTCTGCAGAGTACAAATATGGCGGAGTTTCTTTTTTTATGTATTTAGTAAGTGTTAAGTTAATACGGGGAGGTATAAGAGTCCAAGGCGGAATTTGAAGAGTTGAAGAAATTAAAATCTTTTCGTATTTTAAATTTAATTTTGATAGAAACAATTCAGCTCTAGCGGGGAAGGGTGCTTTATTATAGGCCATGTAATCGTTCTCCCAGTTAGTTTCCAAAATAATGTTATTAAGAGGATGATGAGGTTGAGACTTGACAGTTAGATAATATTTAGTTGTTAGAATTTCTCTCCTGTACTTGAGGGGCAATTCTCCGGCTTCTACTAGCAGACTTGGGGCTGGACTGGAGCGAAAGGCCCCCGTAGCTATTCTTATCCCAGAATGGTGTACGGGATCAAGCATCTGGAGAATACGAGGGCTCGCTGACCCATACGCCATACATCCATAATCCAGCTTAGATCTGATCAGTGACCGGTATAGCATCAACATACTTGTTCGATCACCTCCCCAGTGAGTGTTACTCAGTAATCTAAGCAGGTTTAGGGATCTATTACAATTATTCTTGAGGGCTTTAATATGAGGCAACCAAGTGAGATGTTTATCTATAGTTAACCCTAAATATTTTATGGAGTTAGCTGTTTCTAAAACTATTCCATCCAATTTGAGGTCTCTCATAGTATTCGGTGTTCGTTTATTAAAGAGAATATTTTTAGATTTTTCTGCTGATATTTTGAACCCATGATTTTTCATCCACAGATTGATTTTGTTTAGAGCCTCCTGCATACATTCATAAAGGTTATCTATATTTTCACCTACGGAATAAATTATTACGTCGTCGGCAAATAACATAATTTGTATCTCCCTAGAAATTTCTCTTCTTAACCCATGCATG
The DNA here is from genome assembly GCA_946811695.1 of Gonocerus acuteangulatus. NCBI lineage: Eukaryota > Metazoa > Arthropoda > Insecta > Hemiptera > Coreidae > Gonocerus > Gonocerus acuteangulatus. The sequence continues at coordinate 85,899,843 of OX328124.1, forward strand.
GCTAACAAAAATAATTTTGCACTGGAGACACCTCCCTGTATAACACCGTTTTCCTGACTAAACTCATCAGAGTATATTGAGCCAACCCTAACCTGAAAAGTCCTTGAATTGAGGAAGTTCTCGAAAAACTTTAACATATTCCCGTCTATCCCACATTCATTTAAAGTATTTAAAACTGATCTTCTCCATACTCTATCAAATGCGCACTCAATATCAATAAGAACTGCCAATAATTTCTTTTTTTCGCGGAATGCCTTTATGACAGCAGTTTCAATGGCTACGAGATTGTCCCGCGTACTACGACCCTTCCGGAATCCACTCTGCCATTCATCTAGTATACCTTCTTTTTCAAGATACCATTCTAAGCGGTTCATAACTAATTTCTCCAGCAATTCACTAAGAGAGCAGGTCAGCGAAATAGGTCTATAGCTGGTTACTTCGTGGGAAGGTTTATCTTTTTTTGGAATAGGGACAATAACAGCTTTTCTCCACAAGTCTGGAAATAAACCTGATTTGTATATTTACCCTCATAACTTTCAACCAGGTAAAGATAAAGTTATAAAATTGTACACAGGTCAGAGTTGGGCAAACGTTAGCGTGCGCTAAAAGCTGATACCTCTCCGCTAATTTAGCGAAACTGTAGAAAGCCAGCGCTAATAATTAGCGGTTAGCGGCGGCAGTGCGCTAACCGCTAATCTATTTATGAAATATCGTAATTGCTATAGTTACAAGTTGTAACTATAGCTTAAGCTATTAGCAATTACGATATTTCATAAATAGATTAGCGGTTAGCGCACTGCCGCCGCTAACCGCTAATTATTAGCGCTGGCTTTCTACAGTTTCGCTAAATTAGCGGAGAGGTATCAGTTTTTAGCGCGTGCTAACGTTTGCCCAACTCTGACACAGGTATTATACTACTAGATGTAAGTCAAACTAGAAATTTTCATAATTCTACATCGAATATTTTCTGAGATATAAGCGATCGAAAATCGGGATTTATAGGGCTCACTCACTCACTCATTCACTCACTCACTGACTCATCAAAATTATTAGGCACTTCCCAAGATGCTAGAGACTTGAAATTTTCCATGATGATAGCTATGGAGGTGTTATTAAAGGAAAAAATCGAAAAATTCTGAAAAGTTGTGTTTGACTACGCTTCCGGGGCGGGGGCCAGTTTTGTACTTCCTTCGGAAACCCGTCATTCCGTCCGAAACCCATGATGTGAGGTATCAAATGAATCGTCTCGGTATGAAGAACCTATATTTGATCTTTTAAGAAACAATTAGACGCATATAGGCTCGGTCAAAATCTTATACCAGCTGTCTGTCTGTATGTTTGTTCCTTACACAAATCCTAAAGTTTGACCGATTTCTACAAAACTTGGGACACAGATGGGTCTTGATACGGGGAGAATCATAGGCTAGGTTAAATTGTCTATCAGCTGTCTGTCCGTCTTTTTGTTACTTATACAAATACACACCGTTTGACCGATTTTGACCAAACATGGTACATAGGTAGGTCTTTATCCGGGTAGTGTCATAGGCTAGGTCAAAATAGTTTTTCAGCTGTCTGTCTGTCTTTTTGTTACTTATACAAATTCACACCGTTTGGCCTATTTTGACAAAACATGGCACGCAGGTAGGTCTTGATACGGGAGTGTCATATTACCTATGACGTCTTGTACTTTTTGTTCCATCGTGAAGCCATCATTCCTTCTGAAACCCATCATGTGGGGTATCAAATGAATCGTCTTGGTAAGGAGAACCTATATTTGATTTTTTAAGAAACATTTCGACGCATCTTAGCAAAAACAGTTGTGACTTCTTTCTTAAATGTAGTATATAAAGTCGTAGGGGTTAACTGCATAATATACTTGAAAGCAGATACTAAGTTTTTCAAAGTCGAGCCATCTAAATTAAAAAGTTTAGGATCACAAACCCAAAATGTATCGTCTTTGTTCTTATCTTTTTTCTTGTTTAGTTAAGAGAGCAATCAATTTGTCCTCTAGAGTAATGTCATCTGGAAGAGCTTCTAACTTTTCTAGTCTAGTGATTAGATGTATGTAGGTTGATTATTGGTATCAAATATCAAGCAGTAAGGAAAACTTTATGAAGAATCCAAAGACCCTGGTTTTATATGAAGTACAAAAGCAAGTAGGTATGCGGCAACTAAATTTTAATTAATACTTAGAAAAAATTAATGAGATCCCAAAAAAAACATAAATGTGAAATAGAGGCCAAGTTCCTCCCCCCGCAAAGAAACACTCCGTTCCCCAAAAATATCCCCTCCTAAACCCCCCCCAAAACGCCTTACCATCCTACACTCCAAAAAAGTAGTATGAGTTAGTGAATTAAGTGCACGATATTTTCAACCAAAAATATTTGTCAATACAAGAAATGTCCAAGTTCATTACTTGGAAGACCTCATAGTTACTTACTAAGAACAGTAAAGACACTTCAACTGACCTTTAAAAACAACAATAAAAATACTTATATCCAGTTACTAAAATATCACTTTCCTCAACCAGGTATATTCTTAAACTTGGCAATGTTTTATTTGAGCCGAAATTATCTTTAGCGAGAAAACTAAACATTGCCAAGTGTAAGAATATACCTGGTTGAGGAAAGTGATATTTTAGTAACTAGATATAAGTATTTTTATTGTTGTTTTTAAAGGTCAGTTGAAGTGTTTTTACTGTTCTTAGTAAGTAACTATGAGGTCTTCCAAGTAATGAACTTGGACATTTCTTTCTTGTATCATCTCTTGTATTGGCAAATATTTTTGGTTGAAAATATGGTGCACTTAATACACTAACTCATACTACTTTTTTGGAGTGTAGGATGGTAAGGCCTTTTGGGGGGGGGGGGGTTAGGAGGGGATATTTTTGGGGAACGGAGTGTTTCTTTGTTGGGGGAGGAACTTGGCCTCTATTTCACATTTATGTTTTTTTGGGGATTTTCTTTACACCTTCGAATATCCGTGAAGGAAGAAACGTTTTTTAGAGTATTTTGGTACTATATATTAGGGGGAAACCCCGCTTTTAATGGAAACCCGATGAAGCAATCACAAGGAAATCAGTTGTTAATGAAAGCAGTGGGACATTATGATAGCTTTTATAAGATTCATACCACTGAGGAAATTGTTATTTAACATTAATTATTATATATTAATCGAAATAATACAGGAATAATCATTAATTTTAGATTTATTCTGGGAATTATTACTTTAGGATATAGAATAAATATTATTGCTTCCAAGACCTCTTTGTTCTTTGAGCCCCTTTTGATTGATTCTGCGAACATATCATTCCACCTATTGGTGATCACTCAAAGGATTTGAATGAATAACAATACACACAAGTCCAGAAACTCATTTCAAATGAGTTAATTGCGATCTCATCAATCAAATTCATAATTCTGATTCGTAATCAATTTCAGTTCATTATTTCATTATCGTTTTCATCAGATGAAGTGTTATAAATCAGAGGTAATGATTTTCAATTTTATTCTCAATCATTTAAGAGTTGTATGACACATTCCTCCTCCCCCCCCCAACTCCTAAAAGACTGGACTGGTATTTTTACAACGCATCTTTACTGTGGGGCATTACGCAAACCGAGTTTCGCTACAAGGAAGACAATAAGTGAAAAAAAAAAATAGTAGTTTGGTTTCTTTGCGAATACGGGGGGGTCATATTAACAATTGTGATTCGGATATATATATATATATATATATATATATATATATATATATATATATATATAGGGGAAGGTGTTGTACCTCTGACCATATTGTACCTTTGACCACCGAGGCTGTGGCGGCATGTAGCAACATTTTATAAATTTTAGTGTTTTGCTCCTTCACTAGAGGGCTTGTGTAACCTACTTTAGATTATTCAAGTCATAGAGGATTCTTGCAAAAAATACTTATCCATTTCTATCATAAAAATGTAAGTTATTTATTGATGACGTTTTGCCTCATCATATTTTTTGTATTATGTCTTTTTAGATTGAAATCATGACATCATTGACAAAGCAGCTATTACAATAAGAAACATGGTGCAGCCTCTGAAATTGATTTATCTTAACCCTAAAATTTTTAGCATACTTTTTAATTTTCTCTACCAGGGTGTTGTACCTCTGACCACGACTAGTTGTTGTACCTTTGACCAGGTCATAGGAACAACACACCTGAGTATTTTTTTTATAATTCAACTTTTAAATTCTTCTGCTACAAATTTAAAAAAAAGTAATTAATATTACTATTACGTATTTAGTCGTAGAGAATTGTGCTATTAAATGTCCAATGTTTAAGATCCAATATTTGAAAAAACAAACTTTAAGTGACAAGTTTACGAGGGAAGATGACAATTTGTATGATATTGATGTTTATGACATTGTTGCTAAAATTCCATACCCTAGTATTGCTAGTGGATCTGTTTGACAGTTCAAACGTTTATCGATTGGAGTGGATTTTTCAGCATATTAAGCATAACATAATATCAATAATATTTTTTTTTATTATGCTTACAACCTTGTCCTGTATTTATTAAATTTACAATTAATTACAATATTACTGAATACAATTTTTTTTTCTGGACTGCTGTATTGTTTTTACGTGGTCAGAGGTACAACACCCCGTGGTCAAAGGTACAACATGTTGTACCCTTGACCACTGTACGATTATTTTTTAAAAAATTAATACAAAATATTAAATGTAAAGCTAGAACATTGAAAAAATTTAATATGATAAGCAATGGAATACTAATTCCAATGAAATAAAAAAAAATGAATTTAGCGTTAATATTCAAGCTAAAAAAAAATTAATTTTGCAAAATGGTCAAAGGTAAAACACCTTCACCTATATATATATATATATATATATATATATATATATATATATATATATATATATATATATATATATATATATATGTGTGTGTGTGTGTGTGTGTGTTAACGGATTTCTATTTCTTCCGTATTTTTTTAGGAGTAGTAAAGATTTTTAAAAAATGCTATCATGAGTGCAAGCTCAACTCCTACATTCTCTGCTAAAGAATGTGCTGAGTGCATTAAGCATAGAATTACTTAAAGCACTATTTCTTCTGAGACCAAGATTAATGGAATAACTATACAAATGCTAGAAGAGAATGAGTAATGTCTGAGAGATATGTGGAAGGATTTAGGGTATAGAAAGGCATGCAAATATTTGGAATTGAGTTAATTCCACAGATGGCTAGAGCAGGGCATTCCACCGCGGGCCTCCGACTCTACATTCATATATCTCTCCTAACTGCCGCCGACTTCCGTACAAGTAATAAATAAATCTTAGAAACTTACTTTTCATCAATGTTTTATTCAAATAATTTTGTACGCGATATGAAGATTTTTAAGATTTTTCATGCGATTGTGTGGTGAGTATATCTAATATTCATTCCACTGATCTTACCAAATATTCAAAGCATTTGGCTGCTGAGGTAGTACCTATAAATGAGCTATTAACAAAAAAGTCCGTCACGCAGGATCTGCATGACTTAGCACATTCCTCAACTGGTGGGTAGTGTGCAAAGCATTCCAGAAGAATTTTCCGAGATAACCTATATATAAAAAAAAAGAAAAAAAAAAAAAAAAAAAAAAATGACCAGTTTTGCTTTTTTATATTTGTAAAGAAGAGCTGACTGAATGAACAGCAGAAATCGTAAACAGCTCCCATGTTCAGCGCTAGAAGTAACAAACAAGAAGTATACCCCAACTTCTAATAAAACGATTTAGTGTATTTAAAAAAAAAAAAAAAAAAAAAAAAAAAAAAAACATATTTGTTTTTAGATACCTATGAGGTACATATTTTCCTTTAGATACCCACGAGCAAATTAATAATTTTAGTCCTGAGTAAATCCCTGATTCAACTGGACCGATTTAGTTTTTAATTTTCACAGGGCATTTTCTCTATGGATGGCCACGACGTTTACCTGGTTTTGTTACAAAATAGGAAATATTAAGGGCGGTATGGGCAAATTAGTAATTTGGGCGTAGGTCAACCCTCCAGCAAGGAGGACCGATGTTAGTAATTAACGAACTCGTTCGATCGTTTGCTAAGGGAATGCAATACAGCAAGTATCGTGGTGAATAAAACGAAAAGTATGTCAGGCATCATGTTAATAGACGCTCATATATGTACTGAAATCCTATAGTGTGTATAGATGTATATGAGTTCCAAAAACATCAATATCCAATTTTCTATTTCCCTGATGTCCCTCAGAAAGGACCCTATATAAATTAAATCGGAAACTATTTAAATTGGGTGATTACTATAAAGAAAATTCAAGATATTCAGGTTTATTTAGAAATTTGATTTTTTGGCATAAATGTTAAACTCTTTTTTAAAATGTAAAATAAATAGTACTAGATTGAAAATAAAATCCTTCTAGACCACAGCGTATGAGGCATGAATGAATATTTATATAGTCTACTTATATATATATATATATATATATATATATATATATATATATATATATATATATATATATATATATAACAGTTATAATACGTTATATAAAATTATTTTCTCGATATATAGGTTCTGTTCTAGTTGGCACTTCCTTACTCTGACATGCGGCGAACGACATAAGCTGTGAAAAGATGTCAGGAAACAGTAAGGCTACCCGCAGTCTATCAACTTTGCCCAATCCAAGCTCCAGACCTCGAAAAATAATTATCTGAATCCCGTAATAAACTATGGTGAGATGGCTGAAACCCGCTAAAAATGTTTGCTAAAGTTCATAATTGTTTTACAATACAACAAACAAGTTTGAAAGAAATATTAGCTATATTGAAATTTGCTTTTAATTTTAATAACTTTAATTTTTATCAGTCCGACTTCTAAGTTAAAAATTGATCTCATCTGATTAAATTTCCACGAATAGTTTGCTACCTGCTTAGGAATTTTGATCCTCAGCTTAATCCTTCAAACTCTCCCATTTCTCGATATAAATTAGTAACAACTCTCTGAGCTGCCAGTCTTCAAACTCATTTACTAATTACTCTGAAATGAAGCAAAATGAAAACAACAGAATAATTATAATTGACATTCAGCTTTCCAATGAACCTAATTGTAATGTGGTTTCATGTTTTCCACGTTGGAGTAACCCTCCAACGTGGGAGTTTATTAAACTACGTCCATCCTTTCTGGATACTACACGTATTTTGAGTAGGTATGTACGTAAAATAACGATTTCTTTTACAATTAATATGAATACTGAAATTAAAATGATAATAATAAAAATAAATTGTAAGATGTCTTGTTAGAATTACAAAAATTGGTGCGTTTGGAGTGTTGGTTTTTCTTAGAAAGTAAATAAACTTGAGCTGAAAACCTATTGCTTTTTCTTGTTTTTTTTTTTTTTTTTGTTTTTTTTTAAATAAAGAATATCTCTTACTATAGTCAAATAAACTCTTTGGGATAATAAAACCAAAAATATATCAAAATGTTTTTGTAAGTATGAAATATATAGGATAAAAATAGCAGTTATTCATCTAACGTGTTGAAATATAACAATTTCTCGCAAATACAACACACTCTTAGGAAGTGATTTGCGTTATTCCATCGACATAACTTAGTTAATTTATGTCTATTCACCATATATTAAAATACTATTCTATTTATTTTTTATTTTTTTGTTACAA
>OX328124.1:85910029-85955029 GCA_946811695.1 Gonocerus acuteangulatus
ACTTTTTTATAGCTGTCTAACACTCTAGCCTTCATTTAAGGCTATTAAAGAATCATTGAACTGTTGATTCCGAAGCTTTCTGAAAAACTCATCTTGTTTAATCTCTATTAAGGAGTAATACCTACTACTACTCTGCCTTGTGTGTTCAAAATCAAAGGAATTTTCTCCAATTTATGAATAACAAATAAATCAATATTTTTCAATTCTTATGGGATATTAAAGTATCCAAATTAATCTTAATTTTTTTCAAAAATCTGTAGTTAAAATATGAAGTTGATCCGGCGGAAATTGAAGGCGCTAGCGCATTGCTCGATTTGAAAAATCTTGTTTTGAGAAAATTGACTTTATACTTTAATGTACTGAAAGGCTCATTTTTTCTTTATAATTTTTCCCCATAATTTCTTGTAATAAAGATAAAAAATGGTTTATAATGTCGAAATGTTTCGTGACTTTACATGAAAATGTTTGGCACATTTAAAAACTGTTCGGCGACATAAACATTCTTGGAAATCATTTTTCACTAGTTAAGCATTTAAACCAATAAAAAATAAAATGGTCAAAAAACGGTTAAAAGGGAGCATTACCCCTTAATGTATTAAAGAATTATGAAAAATAAATTTGTAAATTGCCCCATTGTTCAAAATTAGTCTATAATTGAGGTTGGCTAACTGTGAAACATTAGCTAGGAAGACGAAGAGGAAGTCCTAGAGGCACAAGTATGAAGTCAATATCCGAAGGAGATTTATGATTCGATTTATGACTTCAATAACTGAAGTCAGTTCCTTCATCATCCACGACTCATATAGCCAGCCGGGTCATTTTTACTGACCTGATAATGTTGTGCAGCACGAAATGTGAAAACCATTTCTAATTTGTGCACCATTTACAGCTGAGGTTTTCCTCGTTTTGAGATACATTATTTATTGTAGACAACTATTAATTCCCTTGGAGTATTTTAAAGTTCTCATGTAGCTATTAATAGACCTAACTCCATATAAATATATAATAGACCTAACAAGTGAAGAGCCGCGAAATGAATTGTCGTCAAACTTAGCAAATTCTTCAGAGAAGCAACATATGTATATGTACATAAATAAACACATATGTATATGTGTATGCATACATAAATAACGCAAATACAGTGTTGCGATGTTGCAAGTACTCAGAACACATATTTTTCATTATTTTCAAATTTTATAAATTTGGTGATGAAATTTAGTTTTTTTCCCCATCAGTTCTTGTGTTTTTTTGCTTTTATCGGATATACTGGCTGGTCGTTTATTTTTCCTAATACCACCATCATAAGCAAATATATATATGGCATTATTGAGGTAAATGAAGTATTAAAATCCAATTAGAAATTCATTGTCTAAATTGATTTAATTCTAAGACAAAATGGTGATGTAAAATGATGTTAGCAGTATTGATTGAAGAACCATTACATATTTCATACATATAAAAAAAAAAGAGAGAGAGAGAGATAGGTACCTAGTAGTTCATAAAAATTACTATACAACCTATTGGCAGACGGAATAAGTTTTTTTTTTGTTTTGAGCTTGCCAAGTTTTTATTTATTGTACTTTTATTAAGCTCAACGAATTCTTGTATAAAACGATTGTATTGTATATTGTTTTTATTGATTGTAAGATCATTTGCAGTATTTCTAAATTGTTTATTCCTTAATATAAACGAAGTGATGCAATGATTTAACGAAACAAGTACATTTTAAATGCAAATAACCAAAGAAGCGTTGCATAAAATTAAAAATAATGACATTTTAAATACGAAATATTTTTTAATCTAAATTTCACACATTTTAAACTTAAATTTAAGTTTTTAGGTAAAAAAATATTTTAAGTTAAACATGAAAAGCAATTAAACATTTATCAGGCAATTATTTAATTTGGCCATTAAATCATAAATGTGTAGTAAAAATGAGCTGAAGAAGATAAACGGTTATTAAAGCGGAGCTGGAGTTAGAAGTTAGTTCTAAATGGGTTGTGTCGTCACGCACGGCTCGCGTGAGGATAATACCAACAAAACTATAAATCAACTTAACATCAACACTCACAAACATGATGATAGCATTCACAAACTTATTAGGATAGATACCAACTTTGTGCAGGATTCATTTTAAAGATGGAAAAATAAGAGAATATTGCTAGGAAGTTATCAATAATTTGTCGGTTTATTTTGAATAATTCTAATATCACCATTGTTATTTTATTATCGAAGAGTAATCTAACTAAAATGTCTTCTTCGGTCAGAGAGACCAATTCGCCTCAAAAAAGGCTTCAAATTGACAACTCCCAATTATTAGTGCAAAAAGAAATTCCTGTAGACCAGGGTGTTTGTCGGACGCTGATACACATGCTAGCAGACTCCAAGAGTCAATATAATTTGCTCACCGAACAACTCAATAATTTTTAAATAAAGTTTTAATAATTAGTAAATTACACTTTATAAAGAAAAGAGAGTTATATTAGTAAGATTGAGCTAGTTCCTTCCTTGGAGATGGCAGAAAACAACATCAATGTCCTTAATTGTAGGAAGCAAGGAAACATTTTTTTTTCATCATCCAGGGTGCTGCCAGGAATTTTCTGAGACGAGCCCTGAGATGAGAAAATTCCTGCCGACGGTGGGGATCGAACCCACCATCTCCCGCTTATGAATCTATCGCGCTAGCCACTAGATCACGGGAGACCCCTTCAACTTAATTATTGTAAAAAATATGAAAATTTCGGAAATCGTGAAAGTAACCTAAAACCTGTTCCACGAAATCTTGTTGTCAAAGTCAAGGAAGGGGGTAGGACCTTTAATTTTATTAATACTTTTCTAAAAGGGATTCATGGACTTATTCAAAATGCATAATAGGCCAACAAACACAAATAATGGTTTACTTTTCCTTGAACGTCTAGATGATGATATGATTAAGGAATTTAATGGGATATCCATTTCTTCACCTCATAAAACATTAAATTATCAGTTCAAATTGAACGAGATAAGTACTGATAAAGCAGAGCTCGGAAAATACAACGTTCTGAACTTAAGACAAAAGAAAAATTCTTAAAATGATTGACACACACTTTGATTTATCATTTTGTTTACATATTTGATAAATGGAATCTTGTAGAATCCTTACTGAGCGAATCACCTAAGTCACGGAGGCTAAATTAAATAAAATACTGATAAATGTTTATTTCAATAAAGAACTTTTTTTCACTAAACACCAGCCCTCAACAATGTATTTTCCAAAGGCTTCATTACAATAAAATAATTTTGTCTCAGGATAACCAACCACTTGTGTTATTATCTCCACAAAAATTAGAAAATGTGATATATATTTATTTAATTGAAGATATTTTGACAGGTGAAGGTCCTCCAGAGTTCACCCACCCGATTGGGAACCTGACGACACCAGTTGGTCGTGAAGCAGTCCTCTCGTGCACTGTCAACAACTTGGGAAAATATAAGGTCAGTAAGAGTTTAGTAAACTTTCATTTATAGACTTTGAAATTAATTTTAATTGTTTTTTAAGCTTCATAAGCTCATGATCGTAAGAAGTTAATATTTTAATTCCTAGGCTGTATAATAAAAAACAAAAAAACTTCAAAGACCTTGGGCACGGAGTGCACATACCTTAGAACTCTCAGGAAACGGGCCTCTTAAGAAGAAACACAGAAATTATATTAGAAATGATAAACATACCAAGCTTTATATAAAATCATTTGATGAATAATGAAAGAAGATTATTTATAAACCTAATTTAGATGATAATAAGTAGAAATATTAATATCTATTGCTGCACTTAGGTATTTGGGTAAGAATTTAAAATAAACAACATTTCAGTGATTGCAAGCATAATAATTTGACATTTTGAAGGACAAATTAATAAATTAAATTACATAAATGCAAGAACAATTGCACAGTGGCTAAAAACTCAATGTGCTAATCGTCTCGGCAGCCGATGGACACAAAGAAACTCACACTCAAGATTGGAATAACTCATTAGTTGATTGCCGAAAAAAAACCAAATCCTATCCAGTAACTTCATGTATCTCTTGGAGTACTAGTAAAACGTAATTATGACAATAAAAGTCATAGGTTAGAGTTAAACAACATTATGCAAGGTAATTACCTTTTTTATAGCTCTGGCTGGAGAATAATTAGGTGGAATAATTGAACGACAAAAATGAAAATACGGCGGTGATTCAGAGCTGCAGAAATATTAGCCTTGTATTGAAGAGAGGCAATTTGTTGGCTGGAATCCAGGCTAAGCATAGCCAATTCAATTACAAATTGCTAATTTACATACCACCAATCCCAGCTATGTCTGCATTCACCGGACTATTAGATCGAAATTCATATTATTAATATATTGAACTGAGTTGTTATATTTAGGTATATTATCTTCAAATATTAAAAAAAAAAAGTTGTTTCGACTCAATTTAACCCAGAAATATTTATTAATATTTTTGAGGAAGTGGTAGTTGACCCTGTAGATAAACCATCGTTGAAATAGTCCGCGCTCGGGCATAATATATGGTGTTTTACTTAAAATTAAAAAAAAAAAATCGTATAAAAGCAAAATTCGACATATTTTAAAAATTGATTTTTTAAAAGAAAGCTAATTAGTTGGAATTTATTTTTTAATAATTACATAATCTACACGACCACCGTTTCGACTTTTGCACTCTTCTAAGCGAGTACCAAAATTTTCCAATACTCTTCGGCAAAGAAACCGCGGGATCACCAACATCTCTTGGCTAGTTTGTTCAATAAACAATTTCAGGAAAAGGAATCATTGGACCTTACTTTTTCGAAGATTAACGTGGGCTTTTGGTTACAGTTAATTTTGCTGAGTATGTGAACATTTTACGGGAGTTCTTGGCACCGATGCTACTGAAATTTGCAGGCTACAATCGTAACACATACAATTGTACATCCAGTTTCAGCAACGTGGAGCCCCTTGTCTCACATCCAACGAGTCCCTGCCAGTGGTCAAAGAAATGTTTCCAGAAAAGCTGATTTCGAGATGAGGCGACATCCTATGACCTCCCAGAAGTCCAGATCTATCCCCAGCAGACTTCTTTTTGTAGGATTGTTTAAAGATTCATGTATACATCCATAAACTATAAACACTGCGTCAACTAAAAGAAAAACTCAGCCAGCGATTTCGCGGTCCCTATGCCGACGAGTATTCGAAAATTTCGGTAGCCGCTTAGAAGAGTGCAAAAGCCTAACCGGTGGTCATTTAGTTGATGTAATTTAAAAAACATAAATTCCAACAAATTAGCTTCCTTGTAAATAAATATTTTTTAAAATATGTCAAATTTTTTCGTAAACGGTTAGTTTAAGTACTTACGTCTCCGATTGGCATTGCCCCATCGAAAAAATACTTCAGTACCTTTTTTGTAGAAAAATTAGTAAGCTTTTGAATGGTACTCTTCCACTTACGATGATGTTCCAACCTTATTGGAGATAATTTAGAAAATATACGAAGACCAGAAAACTATTAATGTCTGTTATATATTACATATTTCACTTCTCTCGATCGAGATTGTTTGTCACGAATTCTGTTACTACAAAAAGTAACAGCTAGATAAAAAAAAATATTGAAACCTAAGGAATGATTTGAGGAAAAATCTGAAACCTTTTGTATAAAAGAACGGGAGAGAGAAGGATATCCAGTCAACAATGGTCTGGCTTACGGCTGTTATCTATCTATCTCTAAGTATATGGACTATATCAGTATAGACTCTCTCCCAGCATTCAACAACCATTTCTTCAATTCCCCTTCTTCACAAGCATAATCTTCTTTTATTTATTTATTGTTTAATAGGACTTTTTTTTTTTTTTTTTTGTAATTTATATACTGAGATTGCACTTATGAAAGAATGTTTCTTCAAATCTTTTTCGATCATACCAACTAGGCGTCGAAAATGAACAATATATAAATATATATATATATATATATATATATATATATATATATATATATATATATATATAGGTATATATATATCCTGCCTAATTTATGTTCCCTTACACAAAGTAAATCATTTTTAATTTTTAAAATGTTATCGTAATTTTTTTGATAGTTTATTACTGATTTACACTACATTGAAAAGTTAATATATAAATTTAAAAAAAATACATAAACGATTTTTTTGTGAGTTTGAAAATGTTGCCACATTTTTTTTTTTTTTTTTTTTGTTATTTCCAATTTTATTCTTACATTTTTTTTTTTTTAATTTCAACAGTTTTTCGGGAGTATCAATTGTGTTTAAGGCTCTCTTATAAAGAATATCTGAAGCTTGAATATTTTTTATCAAAGAGTTCTTTTTCTGCAGTGGGCCAATTTTGCATATTATTTTAAATTGTTTTCTTTCTTCTAAAAGTAAATCACATATCGTATTTCTAAAGTAAAGCAACTCAAAAATCGGTATTATTCACACCGTCATAGTTATGGCTATGAAAGGCACCGTAAATATGTCTTTATCAACCATCAAAACTACATGTTTCCCTAGCTTCAGAGCTTGTACACCAGAGGGCACTTGTGACATCCTTCCTGTCTAAATCCTATGGCCCCTACATAGGCAAGTGTGACACATTTTCAGTTCAGCTTTATTTTGAGTTGTGTCACTTTAGAAATATTAGTGCGATATATATATATATATATATATATATATATATATATATATATATATATATATATATATATATATATATAAGGCTGTGTATTGATTGTGATGTTGTGTGTCGCAAGGGCAAGTCGATCTGTAAGTTATATTTACATTGTATAAGTGAGTTTTCATCGTTCCATGTCCAGATAATAATTGTGTCGTGTATTTTGTGAGTATGTATTGTAGGTATAAAAGAAAAGTTTTGTTGGGTTTTCCATACTGTTTTGTCTCCAATAGATGGTACGATTTACTTCTGAACAAAATTAATAGCTGAGTCAGCTTTTTATTTTTCTATACAAGACCGAAATTGTTTTGTACTTATAAAGAATATTTTGACCACAATCTTTAGCAATACGGCTTAAACGTACCACCATACTGAGGAAAGGGCATAAATAAGCATGTTCTGAGTAACTTTTTCTTTTTTGGTTTCAAGACTTTTATATTATTCATTCCTTATTTTCTCAGAAAGGGCACAACAAACATATTCTCAGAAATAAAGATACAATCTCTTATCGTTTATTTCATGACTATATTTGCTTTCGGGATTAAGTCTAAGTAAATTGGGTAAATATAAGGATAAAACGATATTTTATATGGCTAAGTCAACTTTATTTTTATATAAATAAAGTTATATTGAATTAATTGAAACTTTTCTCGTAGGAAATTGAATTGCCATTCCATCAAATTAAAATAGAAATTCTGATTGTACTCCAGAGAAAATTATTTTTCAAATTTATATTATAATATATATATATATATATATATATATATATATATATATATATATATATATATATATATACATTCCTTATTTAAATTATTAATGTTTTCTTGATGGTCATAATTTGCCGGTTCTTGAAACGAAACAGAATTTCTGTATCCTTGTAACGAAGCTTTCCTCGGAAATATTGGGAAAATGTTCTGGAACATCCGTTCCCTAGTAATAACGAGACTGAGCATCTGCGTGTAATTTGGATGTAAAATAAGGGACAGTTCTCATGAATTGTCAGAATAATTAACGCTGTAATTCCATTAACAATAATTAGAAATTTATATTCAGTGAATCAAGTATTTTAAAAATAAATAAACACAATTTTAAGAACTCAAAGTTGTAATAAAAATATTCTACCTTCTTTAGGGGGTAAATAAATAAAATTTTGAAAATAATTATGATCGTAATTTAAAAATATGTAAAAAGCCCAATTCTAGAAAACTAGATTTTCTTTCTTTTTAAAGCCTATTTTTGTCGCACTCTGCAATGGACATCAATCTATTACCACGTTGGTCAAACAAAAACTCGAGTTCTATTGCCGTGAATTTTTTGTAACTTGAGCAAATGGAGTTGCTGAGGTCACATTTGCAAGTAAAAATATCAAACAATGCACAAAAAACACAACTGCTACTGCTTACCGTCAGACGAGTACTGACAAGCCTCCGCGGTGATTCATAGGTGGCGCGTCACCGCGGCATGACAGTCTGTCCTCCCCCCAAGTCATTGCTTCAATTGAAACTTCACGGCTTGAAATGTTCTTCATTATTTTACTTAATACAACAATACCAATCAAGCCTAACTAGGTTTTAGTTACATTTAAGATTTAAAGTATGAACCATAGAAATATATACGAAATTTACGACATTAAGGCCTTGTGCGGAAGACTTAAATGAAATACTAAATTTATGAAAGAATTTTTCTACCGTTTTAGCACTTTCCTCCGAAGGAAAGTAGCTATTGAGGTTGGACTCATGACGGAATTTTTGAAAAATTTCATCAAATCTTTATCGATCCTACCTAGTAGACACCGAAAATGACCCCCGTTAAAATTTATATATATCTATATATATATATATATATATATATATATATATATATATATATATATATATATATATATATGCATATATATATATATATGTGTCTGTTAACACGATAGCGGCCAGAGTTTTTGTTTTTTCGTCACGAAACTTGGTATATAGCATTCAATTAGCAAACGATTGAACGAGTTCGTTAACCACCAAAGTCGGTCCACCGGAAGGGGGGGTTTACCCCGAACCCAAAACACTAATTTGACTATGTCAGCCGTAAAATTTGTTATATTTCAACGAAACTTGGTATTCGTAGTGGTAATATAGAGAGAAAAGTGAGATATAAAAATGAACTAAATCGGTTCATTAGAAGGGGGGGGGTTTACTCCGGACCCACAATACCAATTCGCCACTACCAGCCGTGATTTTTGGTATATTTCAACGGAACTCGGTATTCGTAGTGGTAATCCACAGGTAAATAACTGTTGTAAAAATAAACTAAATCGGTTCATTAGGAGGGGGGGGGTTTACTCCGGACCACAATACCAATTCGCCACTACCAGCAGTGATTTTTGGTATATTTCGACGAATCTCGGCATTCGTAGTGGTAATCTACAGGTAAATATGTGTTGTAAAAATAAACTAAATCGGTTCATTAGAAGGGGGGGTTTACTCCTGACCCAAATTCTTAATATACTCATACCGGCCGTATTTTCTGCTGTATTGTAACGAAACGCGTTATACGTCGTGGGTAACTCATGAGAAAGAAGTGTTGTAGAAATGAGCTGAATCGGTCAATCGGAAAGCGGGGGTTTAATTTGTAATATATTTCAATAGAAAAGCCCGTCAGACGTAGGTTCACAAAGCCGCCGCAAGGAGCGCTTTCTACCACTAGAGTGACTGTATCCTGTTCCTGCGTTAGATCAAAATACGATAATATGAGGTTTTTTGTATTTATTACGAAGTGTAATAGGTACCATGTGTAAACATAACTCTGGAAGCAAATTATAAATTGATCAGTTACTCATTACAAATTTAAAAGAGAACTATTCATGTTTTTATTTTATTTATGTAGGATATTTTAAGCAAATTGTTCTGGAAAGCAATCTACACTACCCAAATTCTGAGGAAAGTGCTTAGTTATGCAGCTCCTGCGTGACGGACTTTGTTTTGTGCTTATTGCTAGCGGAAGGTTAACTTGTAACTGACAATAAAAGTGGATTACGTTCTTTTAATATTTTTGTAAATTGTCTTTTGGTAAGTTGTGGTGCCTAGTACCAACGTTTTTAAGGCTTGGATTTTGTAAAAAAAAAAAAAAAAAAAAAAATAAAAAAAAAAAATAAAAAAAAAAAAAATAAATAAAAATCGATACACCCCAGTCAACAGTTATGAATGAATGGCCAATGGATATGTTTAACTGTTCTCCTCGAAGGTGGAAAGTGCTGTCGTATGGTTGGGAGTGCGTTGCATTGCCTACATGTTGGTAGTCATTAGACTAGCAGAATAGCATGTAATGTAATAATAACCCCCTTCAGACTAGATAGAGGACTAAGCAATTGGAGGACTTGACACTTGGAACTATTTTTTATTCTACTCAACAGAAAAAGTATATTTACCCCTCCTATATTTTTTGCACAAGATTGCAATTCTAAAGAGGAGAATGAAAATACTGAATTTTAGACTAGTAAGAAATAAGAAAGAGGGGTAGCTTGAAGGAAGAAAGACCAAGAGCGCAGTCTGGCATTACTCAAGAAATAAACGCTTACTTAAGCCAATGTAATTTGGCCAAGATTTAAATCTCCGGTGTCGAGTGCGCATTGCGTCCCAGTCCTGTCCCAAGGCGGCTAATTCCACAGCAAACCTTGGCTCTTCTACTAGGATTTCATTGCCCTACGGCAATTTCTAAGAACATTTTCCTTTTTGTAGAATTTTTTCCTTTATATTATTATTCAAGGTTGGAGTTGATACTTATATTGAGAAGAATTATTAATGTCAACTTTTATTTATATTGTTTGTTGTAATGAATGAGTTATTAACTAGTAAATAAATATTAAATCGTTATTTTATATGATGTAGACAAGCATCAGTTTATAATCAGGTTTCCGTTGTAGCATAGATTCTCACAGGATACGAGGGTCGAAAATATTCTAGAGGGCACCCTGCATCATTAATAAAATATGAAGAAGGGGCATAGGTCTACTTTCCCGCACTACCTTGTACGCTTTCGTGGTCTGCCGCATGACCGAACTTCTTATAATTGAAGGGGTCGGGGAAAAATAGTGCCAAGCAACATTTCTAACAAAAATTAACTGTAGCTGATATATATTGGGTATTATGTAGGACTATCAGTCTATTATGCAAATGCTACTAAAATATGACTAAAAGCTCTGTATACTACTTAATCTTGTTGCCCCTAACCATGAAGGCTGGTACTGGGTCAAATATTCCGAACAATTTAAATAATAAAAGTTTTAATAATAATTTAAAAAAACGACCGAGGCGTTTTCTTCTCCTTTTTTAGCCCTGTATCAAGCGCAATCCCGGAATACCGTAATCGGGCGCAACCGTCCTAATAGTACAGCCGCCATTTTTTGGACCTAAAAATTCACATATGCATTTTAAGGGCTAAAAAAGAAATTGAGAACCTTTGTAGGCATCTAAGAATTAAAAAAAAATAAACTGTTGCAAATAGATGAATCTGCTCAAAGTAAAAAAAAAAAAATAAATAGTAAAAGCACTGATTTTGCGAAATGCTAGTTTGCTCCGATTTTCATATTCAAAATTTTCACATTCATTGACATGGTTGAGACGATATGTAGGTGTCATTTACGTTCATAAAATATCTTGTATAATAAGATAATATAAACATATTATCTAAATAATATTTATAGATTTATTCATAAATAAATTTCTAGCTTAACATTTTTATTTTATTATTCAACTTATTCAGCAAATTTATTTATTCACTCACATTGAGTCTCTTGTTTCTTATGCTATTTAGATATTTACGATTATGTGGTATTGTGTTTATTATATTACTGATTTCGTTAAAAAATATTATTTCCTCTCAAATGTACAATAACCAGATGGATGATGAGACTGTGAACGAACTAGTACCAAAAGAAATGTCAAGTTTAATAGCGTCAACTAAAATGAATGGAAATGAAGAAACTTTGAGAAGTTATGATTTGCTTCTAGAGAATTCTGTCGGTGATGTCTTGAAAAGAACAAAGTAAAAGAATAACAAACCTGAGAGACCCCTGGGAGTGGAGAGGAACGTGACAAGAAACAACTTCGGTGTAACCTTTTGATGTCTACTCCATTCAGAATGGGAATATCAAGCAGCCATCGTTAACTAGGTCTATAACATTCTCTTGAGGAGATTCTAGTAATAACTATCAACCACTAGTCTAGGAGAAGCCTGGTTTTACTTGAACCATCAATGTAGGTAGAAACTTAGTGTCGAAGCAGCCACAAGTCAACATCAACTTAAACGTTTTTCACTTTCGTGCATATATACAGGGTGCCCCCAATATAAACGGCCTAACTTAGGGAATCGACGCAGAATGAAAAAATAAAGAAAGAAAGTCTTTTGGCATATAACTCGTTTTTGTTTCGTTTCCAAGAAAAACGCAAATAACTAAAGCACAATTGTGAAAAGGCATTCTTCTCACAATTGTGCTTTACCTACTATTGGTCCATAGCCCAGCGTCTATCTATGGTCAGTGATGATTTATACCATTCTCTGTTTAATTGCAGTGATGAAGGAAATTGTGCAGACCGACTTAATGTCCCAACGTCATCCAACACCAGTATTAGGAAGATAAGACAATCCCTCCTATAGGGGGCATTTGAAGAATGGGCATCCTGCAAATGGCAAGGTGTTGGAGTCCGGCATTTTAAAGACACTCCAGAAGCTAAGAAATTTATGATTGAAAAACAAGTTTTGGCAGGCTCGGAATGGACTAATGCAATTAAATTAAATGTAAATTATGCACCTCTTCGTGGTGTGCCAGGTGTAAGTGGACGAATTTTGGGTGAAGTAGGGCCCCTCTGCCGCAATTGTAGTAGAGAGACTGAAACACCAGCTCACGTGCTGGGAAAATGACCCTACAACTCCCTTCTTATCACCAGGCGGCACCACAATGTTAAGAGACAAATACAAAACCTCCTGGGGAAAAAATATTTTGCATGTTTGGACGAGGTTTACTGCATCGACTCAGAGGGCTCAAGTCGATTTATTGATAATTTGGCATTCCATAAGAAGAGCAGAAAAGCCCTACGGTGAGATACGAATGTAATGATCTCGACCAGGCCTCAAAAGCCGAAAAAGAAAAAAAGGCTACTTATGAAAAATGCATCCCTTATCTAAAGGAGGAGTTCCTACAAACTTACGGAAAAAGAGATTTCCAGGTAAGAGGGCTTTGGTTCGGGGCAAGAGGTGCCATTCCTAGGACTATAGCAGAATTCTTCGAGGAGTGCGACATCGAATCCCAACAATTTCCCAAACTGGCTGAGTCCATCATTGTAGACTCGCTAGGAATCCTTCATCACCATATATACAGTTAATCTAATTGAGGATAAATATGAAGGACCGTCAGAGGAGGATATACGCTCGGAGTTACCGATGTGTGAGTTTTTTTTCTGTTTTTTTTTAATTACACATTTTTGGACTCTGTAGAAGACCGATGAATCTCCTACTAGGAGTGATGATTAAGCTGTGTGGTAGCAACCCATTGAAAATGGGCAGCATATCATGAATAAAAAAATGCCTTTATAAAAATCATTAAAAGTATATGTTTTATCTTCTACCCACTTTACCCGCTCACCTACTCCCTCACAAAAAACTACAAAAAATCTTCTTGGTCGAAAAAATCAACTGGCGCCATGTAACGCTGCAAGTTCAACAAAATTTAAACACCTAATGATATTTCTGACAAACATAAAGGGATATTTTTACAACAATTCTACTATGACAATCTTCTACATTTCACAATTGTAAACAGGACATGGGACAGTTAACTAAAGTTTTCGTATAGATTTGGACTGGACCAACAGGAACTGTGTTATATTTACTTGAACGCAAACATAACAGCATTTACTGTACGACTGCAAACTTCTTACATAACTGAACCAGTTTGAACAAAGGCATTTAAGATAAGGCAAATCTTATAAAAATTCCAGGTGAAGAAAGTTTAGATTAAATAAAAAGGCGGGAGCAAAGCAGATGGGTAGAACCAATAAAATAAAAGAGGTTTAGGTTCTGTTAGAGAAAAGGGGGAAGGAGGGTATCTTCGGATTGTACGTGCTCCCCCCCTCACTTTTACAATTCATTTGCTCGGCCCTTCTGTAGGGGCAGACATAGCTAGCCGCTGGCAAATGGAGCAGAATTGTCCTGGATAGGAATTCTTTAATTCAAGAACAGGACTTCTTCCCCGCGCCGGGATCGCTTTCCGTCAATCAGCTTGTTCATTGATCCCTCCTTCAATATTCCTATTGGGATTTTATCAATACAAAACAAAAAGTAGAATGTTATCTTACTTTCTCTGATGCCTATTGGCTATTGAAAAATTTAAATAGAATGTCGTAAAATATACGTTCTCTGTGCATTGTGACGTCAAAATTATAGGTTAGCCGTTGCTATTACATCGATTTTTTTAGTATCTAGAGTGCCCAACATCTTTTTTCTTTGCCCATTGCTATTTATTATTTATAAGTGGCTACTACGGCGATTTCACTCCTTCAAGATGGTACCTGTATGGTCTAATGAACCAGCGCTGTGATTAAAATTTTGGTTCCTGTAAACACAGGATTAAAAATGCCTGTAGTACACCAGAAAGCCACTTATTATTCAGTAGATGTTTTCAAATGAGATTGTATAGTTTAGAGTTCTTTCAGTAAGAGATTATTGTGTTTATGTACTGGTTGCTGTCTCATTTTTTTCTTTTTTCTTTTTTTTTATATAAGGAAAATTCCAAACTCAAATGACTACAAATTTAATAAGCAATAACGACCCTTGGCCACTATAGGCGTCAAGGTGGAATTGAGGTCGTATAGAGCGTGCTTTTGAGGGGATTCTGATAGCAATGCAATTGAGAGTACTCGTTTTGGAGCCATGGTTACGTGGCATTCAGAGCACTTGTCTTTTTCTGAAACACACTTGAGAGAAGAGAGAGAAAAAAAAAACACATTGTTTTATTGTATTCATATGGTCTTCAGAACGCTAAAACTAGTTGGAGAATGCGGACAAAGGTGAAGTTTTTAGAGGATTAGTAGCTGGTACTGTTTTAGTGAGGGGAAATAAATGAGAATGGAAAGATTTAACAGGCTAGTCGTATTGCGGACGGATACCCTCCGAAAATACACCATTTGCATTGGCAAGTTCTTGTGGTTGATTAATTTTAGCTTCAAGTCACGATGTGCGAAAAGCTTCGATCGAAAATCGCATCCCTGCATGGTACAGCCTATCGATCTGCCTAAACCACCACATCTAATCGACTCTTATCTTGATTAGAACATCGAATATTTTTTTAAATCGATTTCTCAGCATAACGACTAGACAGCGTCCTTAAAATTTTCAGACAGAACTCAGGTCGTTGAATGATATAATTGATGTTATGTTTCCATCTCACTTTCTTATTCATTATTACCCGAGGAATTTATTTGATACTCTAAAGTTGACCTCGCAGTCACTCAGCGTGAAGGAAGGATGACTGTCTGGTTTACGAAGCCTGCAGAAGTGTAGAGCCACAGTTTTCACTAAGGAGACGTGAATCCACGCATTCTCCCAGCAGCATATACGATATCAACTGCTTCCTGCAATTTAATTTGTAACTGCAGGTTCTTGAACATTCATGGAGGACAGGACATTGCCGATTCTCTTAATTTATGTATATTTTTACGGTGTTTTAACATCCGGGCTATTAGCGCCGGGCTTTCGATAGGTTGCCACCTTCTTATAATGTCAACAGTCCGTGGACGGTCACCCATTCATGTACAGTCCACGCCCGACGCTGCTTAACTTTGGTTACTACCAGTTACCCTTAAGATTATTTTTTTTTTCGGAGCCATAACGCGGTAATTATTGTCAAGGGCTCTCCATGTCTCAGAAATAGTGAAGTTTTGATGGAGAGAGCTTGAGCTTGGATGAGAGGAAAGCTTTCCGAAGCATGCCGGGTCGATATGACATTCTTTTGGACGATGTAGTGTTTACCTTTGACTAGTTCTTTCTCTTCTATTTTTATTTTCAGAAGCAGCAGGGGAAGTTTTATTTCTCTCTTCCCAGCGGTTTTATAAAGGTAAAAAAATAGAACAATCTGGCGGGGAACAATCCCCCATCCAGTCCCTAGCAGGCGTTGTTCAACAATTATAAACGAGATGGCTGGGGTTAATAACTCCTGTACACTCAATTAACTGTACAGACCGAATAATCAAAAATAAACAGCTAAAGGTATTCTAAGCAATTATGCTATGCAACATTTTGGAAATCGAGATTTCATGACCTGAGTACTTGCATAATCAGATCCAGTTTCGAAAAGATCAAATAGTCTTTTGTAGATATTGGTTTCTGCTCGGTCTATTTGATCTAGGTATCTAGGACACCATATTTCAGATCAGTATAGTAGAACTGATTTAGCCAGCGATTGGACTATTTTCTGGGTTCTCAGCCAATGCTCTAGTCAAAATTACATAGTGGAATTTAAAAGTAATCCAGAATAATCGGTACCAATCTACACAATAATTTCACAAAGAAGAAAAGGCATTTATTACTTGTTTAGTCTCAATCTGAGCATGAAAACGGCCCTTACAACATGTATCCAGTAAGTCGTCACACTTTAACCACCTAATTACAAATCCCCATGTGAAATATTTTTGGACATTCGCCTTCGTCCTCTGAGGAACAGGGAAAACACCGGACACATTCTAAGTATTTCATCCATAAGATATCTGGATGTACCTTATGAAACGTCAGTTTTGTTTACTTTGCAATTTAATCCTTTCCCTTTTTTATTTCATTATTTACAAATAGCATTGTTATTCATATAGAATTAAAACTCTTTTATTCCTATTATTTAATCAGTAACTTGCGTACTGTGTTGTGAGAACGATCCTTGGCTATACGATGTTATAAAGCCAATAAATACTATTTTATTCTAGTCTATTGTGAGAACGATCCTCTGAGAAAAAAATAAAACTTAAATTATGACTTCAACGGAAATCCGTATTATTTTTCGTTATGAATTTAAGCTCGGTCATAGCGCTGCTGAGGCGTGTATGAACATTAACACGGCGCTCGGGGAGGGATGTAGGGTGCAAATTTATCTGGGCGAGTAAGTGCAAGAATTTATTTACGTATGTTTTACATTTGTTGACAAATCTTATTTATTCATGAGAGTTTAAAGCAGTTTATATATACCGCAGATTTTTAAGAAGTTGATTACGTTGTCAATAGCATGCTGATAATTTTTAAGAGCCTCTGATACATTCCGAGGTATATTTAGCTGCCTGAATCTTGTTTCATATTCTGGGCATTCCTCTATTATATGGCTTATCGTTAAGGCCTGGGAGCATGGTTCACATAGAGTTGGAGGTTCTCTTTTAATGTGATGGCTATGTGTCATATGACTATGGCCTATTCGAAGTCGTGTTATTACCACTTCCTCCCTTCGATTTCCTCTTTCTGCACTCTTCCATAGCTTTGTTGTGGGTTTGACTCTTCTAAGCTTGTTTGTCTGAGGTTGCTCATTCAACGTTCTCTCTCAGTCGCTTCTGACCCTACGATTCAACCATACCTTCATGTCAATGTCCTCGTACACCTGCAGTGCAGGAGTGGTCGAGGTTTCTATTGCTTCTTTGGCTGCTTTATCGGCTGCTTCGTTTCCCGCTATACCTGAATGGCTGGTATCCAGAGAAAAGCTGTTGTTTTGTGCATGCTGTGCAATATGTTTAAACAATGTTGGATTTTGTTCAATGACTGGCTCGAGGTTTTGACTCTGCTAATAATGTGTAGAGCTGACAGCGAGTCAGAACAGGTCAATATTTTTTGGTTTGTCGTTTCGATTGCCATCAATAACGCAGCAGCAATGGCTTGGAGTTCCGCAGTATAGATTGAGGAGAAGGGAGGTAGTTTATACTGTTTACACGATTCATTTTGGACTATTGCAAAACCTACTTCATCTTCTTTCTTGCTGCCATCGGTGTAGATTTTCTCAAAGTCTGCGTAGTCTGTTAAAATGTTTGTGTAACGTCTTAGGATGTTTTCTAATTTTTGGCTAAGCATCCTGAGGTCTATTTTAGGAGGTTGTCTCATCCAGGGTGGATCTTCTTCGATGGCTCTTGTAAAATCTAGTTCAAGGAGTTCATTGACTGTTGGTCTTTTTCTTATAGCAATCGGTGCGGGATTTCTTGGTTTTAAATTGTACAGTGCAGTGTTTCTTGTGTGAAATATGTAGTTATAGTTTTTAGTTTTGCTATGTAAGAGTTTGCCATTTCTTGTCGACGGAATGCAAGTGGCTGAATTGATGCCTCTACGCAGAGACTAGGAATGGGGCTTGTTCTGAAAGCACCCGTGGTCGTATTCCAGTGTGATGGATTGTCTCCAATAGTGAAAGGTGTCTAATTTCCGCTGAGGTGTATACTGCACTCCCGTAGTCGAGTTTTGCGTTGAATAAGGCTATTGTAAAGCATACAGGATCGACTTACGGTCAGCCCCCCAAGAGGTTCCGGCAAGTCCTCTCATAACTCTTAGTCGCTTAAAGCACTTCTCCCGTAGATATTTAATGTGGTTTATCCAAGTTAGTTTCTTATCTAATATGATTCCCAAAAATTTTACCTCGTTTGAAAAATTACAAGTTTGATTCTGTATATAAAGATCTGGATCTGGACAAGGTATCTTCTTTCTTGAGAACTGACCAGGCTTGTAGTCGGTTTAGTAGATTCTGAAGTATTCTTTTCATCCAATCTGGCCTAGAGAATTTTAGCAGTATTGTTAAATCATCAACGTAGAGGAATGATTTAATCGACGCAGGTATGCAGTCCGGGAGGGAACGGTGAATGAACGAACTGTTTACCGGTGGTTTTCCAGGTTTCGAAGTTGAAATTTTGACCTTGAAAACGAGGTGCGAGGAAGGCCAGAAACCAAGCTTGACAATGACCACCTGAAAGAAAGAGTTGAAGCTTGTCCCTCAAAAAGCACTGGGGAATATGCCAAAGAACTCGGAGTAGGAGCCACGACAGTTTCAAGACATTTGAAGGAAATCGGCAACTCCAAAACTGACATTTCATACGGTACAGCCTGATAATATAGTAGGAACTAGGATTACTTACCTAAGGGGCAAGAGTTAATCCTCTAGAGGGCACAAAATAAACAAAAAATATCCAGAATTCCGCAGTTCTTGTTAACCAGAATACAATGGCCTCAGATATTTTATAAAACTAGCATTTTAACCAGATCTAAATACTAGAAACTACATTTTTTTCTTTTTACTAGAAGAAGAATCTTATCTGAAAAATGTCAATAAAATTAATCTGGCTAGTAAATTAGATGAGGGCATTATTAGTGCTGTAATGGGTGCATTATATAACAGTTACCCTAAAACAACCCTGATACGGTAAAACATATAGAAAATATCTAAAAATTGCAAAAGAGCCCAGGACTGGAATGGTGATCACAGCTTAAAAGCGGAGATATAGTTTATGTTTGTGGAGGGAGAGAGAAGGGGCTGATAATCCTATCATATCTCCTTTATGACAGATATAATCCCTGAAGTACGGGGGCTCTACAGTTCTCCTCCTCCATGCAGTCTGCTCTACTTCTATTCTCTCTAAGCAATAGTACAATATTAGTTCTCATTCAAAGGACTAAACATACGTATTCATTTCCAAGTCCTTCTTGACTGAATTTATATATTATGTTTATGTTTAAATGTAAATTGGAAAAATGTTAAAATAATGCAAATAAAGTAAATATATTATAATCTGTATTAGAGCACATCGCCAAAGAAGCGGATCCTTTAAAATAAATAACTAAAAATAACGATAGTCGGAGAGCTGGTAACGCACTTTTCATGAAGTGTTTTATGCACCTTGAAATTTTGCTATAATGTACCTCTAGGGTAGATAAGAAGGTAAATATGTGTTTCCTGGACATACCTTGGAACACCAGGTACTGTGCATAGGGGAAAGGTGCAAAACAATATTGCCCAACAGTAGAGTTTTATTCAGAAGCCAACTATTATTAATCAAAAAAAAATTGCAAATTAAGGCAATTTTAAAATTAATAATAATTAAGGCAGGCACTTTTAAGGGGGTTAAAATGTAAATTAAAAAAAAAAAAAAAGTACTTAGTTTTTTATTTTAATATTAAATGAAGTGCTTTATTCACGCTGCAATTTAAACAGCGTCTTCAATAAACATATTTGAAAATAATTACAAAAGGGCAGACACTTTCTTGGGGTTTAATTATAAGGAAACATAATAATATATGTTGCCTATGATAGAATGAAATACACTGCGCGTAACCGTAAGAGTGAATGACAGCACCGCGCAGTTGTGGTTATTCTCTGCGCTCTCATTGGTTCTTGCTCACATGATCTTGTACAGCTGTCCTGGTTTAAATGGCAGCGTGAATAAAACTCTCATTTAATATGAGAATAAAAACCATTAAATGTCTTAATTTTACATTAATGATAGTTGGCTTCTGATTAAAACTCTATTTTTGGGAAATATTTTTTTGCACCTTTCCCCTATGCGCAGTACCTGGTGAACCAAGGTATGTCCAGGAAACATATATTTACCTTCTTATTTACCCAAGAGGTACATTATAGCAAAATTTCAAGGTGCATAAAACACTTCATGAACCGTGCGGTTACTGCCTCTTGGACTAGAGATTCTAAGACAGACTTATGAACTGCAAACAACAAACTTCAGTACACTTTTCAAACATTTAAAATTCGCAATTGTATACTCCAAAAACTATCTAAATTTATGAATTGCTTACTTTTTTCACTCTTAACATCGCTTTATCCCTTGACAAACTAATTCTTATATATATTATTATTATTATTTATTAATTATGTTGCACCGCAACGATGGCGATTTTCAAATTCAGAATTGTGCATGGACACGTCAGCTCTTAAATCCCTATTTATTTTAAAAATAAAAGGAATATATACCTGTGTATATACATATATATATATATATATATATATATATAAATTTCGAAAAAGTATAGATACAACATAAATTACAATAAAAAAAACACATCTAATCCTATTTAAAAAAAACATAAATTAATAAAAATGTGCCCCGGAATAAGATTGTGAATCACACGGAATTTATTCTGTAGGTGCTAAAAAGTTGTGTCAAAGTAATGGCTACAGATACGTTAGATGGCTACGGTTACGTTTTACAGATATTGGAATGGCCAATAGGGGTTAAAACTACATATTCTTTCCGGTTACCCTTTTTGCTGGATGCCCATTGTTTTATATTAAGAGTTGCGGAAATCAATTTGTAAATTACATAAATATCAGATTATTACAAGGGCGTGTATAAAGGGGTGAGTTGCCTGGAGCCCCCCTCCCCCGAAATTTTGATTTCATCGGTGAAAATGTAATGAATGTAATGAAAAACTTAAAAACAAATATGATCACTTAGTTCAGAAGAAAATAATTAGTTCTGGGTGTAATAGTGTTTTAGTTGTCTAACTATTCCATATACTAGATTGTTAGTATTCTATACCCAACAAATGCTCCCAGCCCCCCCCCCCCCGAAATTATTTCCTATTACAACTTTGTCGTAGCCATTTAATTGAGTAAATATGGCCTAAAATCCATGATTTCTTGCTGGAATTAACAAGGTATAGCCTAGTCGGGAGTGAATAAGAAAGAGTGGGTGATAGAGGAGATGGAAAGGAGCGCCGATAAATCTGAGGTCAAGTTAATTTGGCAGGGAAGAGGAGGGCCTTTAATAGACTCGGGTAATTTGTTTAAGAAAGCTCGCTATCCGAGATACCCTCATCGTGGGGCTTTTCTAGCCAATTTTATGAGGTGTATTTGGGATAAATAGCCCCCCCCCTGCAGAAGTGCTACAAATGAATGGAGCCTACTTTCTCCTTAGAGGAACCATAAAAAGAAAGAGATATAGTTTTAGCAGATCTCCTCTATCCCATTAGATAGATTCGCTAAGGAGAGAACAAACAAATATATATACATGTACATATATATATTATTTTCGTGACCTTCGGGTTGTGAAAAATAAAATTGTCTAGTGGGCACTGGCGAATTGCGTCATGCGTTCAACCTCATAAATGGCACGTTAGTCCTTATTAGGAGGGACGGAGGGCAGGCGCAAAGACCCCTCTTAAGACGCATATCCTGTTAATCAAACGCTGCGACCATAAAAAAAAGTTGAATCTGTGTGAAATTTCCAAACAGTAGCAGAGAAATAGGCTTTCAGGACGACCAAATCAATTACCCGAAGAATGCTACACCTGCATTAATTGACCCAAACCGAAATAACTGACGAAAACTGTTGACGTTTCCTAATGTATTTTAACTTTTATTGGTCTTTTAACTTGTATTCCCAAATAATTAACATGTGTGTGTATTACGGACTACAACAACCACTTAATTTGTTTTTAATTATATTTCAACACTATAAATATTTCAAACTGTATTTGATTGTCTAGACGACTCAAACTGTTTTGTATCATTGTCCTTGAAAGGTTTTAATAATAAATGAAATTCACTCATGACGTTATTTATTCATCATTTCGTTATTTTACATAAGATCCCCCTTGTGTAATTGTGATAGTACATTGGAGCTATTGTTCCCACGTATAGTCATATTATGCATAGAACCTAAAATGTGCATAAAAACTGTAACGATTATGTATTATACATAGGAACTATGTTCTTCGTTATCTTCATTTTTATATGTTTGTTCTTAAAAATGTATTTATTTTTTGTGTGTGTGTGTGTTTAACAGCGTATCAACACTTGGGCTATTAGCGCCGGGCTGTCTATAGGTTGCCATCCCTTTGTAATGCCAAAAGCACGTGGTCGGTCACCCATTCAGGTACTGGCCACGCCCGACGTAGCTTAACTTCGTGGATCAACGGGAACCGGTGCATTCAATGTGGCTATGGCCGTTGGCTTAAAAATGTATTGTTTTTACTTTTAGCTGTTTACGATTCACAAGCTTAATTATATAATTAGATAGCTGCCTACTTTAATGTAATTGGATTTTTAATTATAATGTATTTCCATTTTATATCGGTATTTGGGCGAATCGCTTTCGAATCGGGGTACACAAAAATAAATGATCACCCCCAAAAAATAAAGTTCATTAAATGAAATTGTCACCGAAGCATTATAAAATAGTATTTTATTTTATTCATAGGATAAATTTCAACTCGAGATGAAACTATGCCTAAATTCAGGAACACTAGGTATCCTCGAGTAGACTAGTTTGTAGCTGCTCTCCACATGGAGGAAACACCTATATAACTATATTGGCGAAATGAGTTCAAAACTCCCATAAATGAACAGTTCGGCCAGCCACAAATCGCACCAATTGGTGTGCTTTGCCTAGTGACACGAACCCCAACTTTTCAGTACTAACAGGAAAACTTTTAGACCTGTGAACATTGTGTTGTGTTATCAGAAAAATCGTGATATTTTTGGTTAATATTATAGCAAATAAATGTCATACTTTTTAACTAATCGTATTGTACTAATTTTGTTATTGTTAATTATTCAATACACCTGTTCCTTGGCAAATTGCATTTTATTTTTCCCTTTGATTGTGCTGTAAAGCTGTCAATCATAGCACCGCTGTTCTTGACCCAGTAAGGATAATATATATATATATATATATATATATATATATATATATATATATATATATATGTATATATATAGCAAACGTAGGAAAATCCTCTTGGAAAATATGATAACGCTATTCGTGTTTGTGTTCTAATTAATCTAGTAGAAAGTACTTTTTAAGGGATGCATGATTGATTAATTTGAAAAACTTAAAAAAATAACAGTTGTTTTTAAGAACTGAAAATTAATATTACTTAAATAAATATATATGGCAATAGTAATACTTAAAACGACTAAATATCAAGATCAAAAATAATATATGTCATAATAACATTGATATCACATTTGTTATTACCTTATAAAATTACCATGTCAAACATAATTACTGTGCCTAATCAACCTTCCATTATGATTTACCAAGTCCATTTGTGTCCTGGAACCTAAGACTCATTAGAGCCATGGTTTGACAGTAGAATTATATCCTGAAATCAATGTGCGGACAATAATTCCTAACTAGTAATAATTGAATTAAAAGCAAATTGATTCAATTATTCCATACTTACTAGACTAATTGGAAAGGTGAACTAGGACCAGTTTGTCTCTCAAGTCCCTGTAACCATTTTGCTGGATTAATTCCAATTGATCTGAACTTAACTAAATGAACTAACATTGATTTGATTCGATTATTTAATTTTTTTAATTTAATTTATAGAATTCCGCAACTAAGGCGAAAAACTCTTCAAACGTCAGTCAACGATTATTTAATTTTTTTTTTTAATTTATAGAATTCCGCAACTAAGGCGAAAAACTCTTCAAACGTCAGTCAACGATTATTTAGTTTTTTTTTTAATTTATAGAATTCCGCAACTAAGGCGAAAAACTCTTCAAACGTCAGTCAACGATTATTTAATTTTTTTTATTTAATTTATAGAATTCCGCAACTAAGGCGAAAAACTCTTCAAACGTCAGTCAACGATTATTTAATTTTTTTTATTTAATTTATAGAATTCCGCAACTAAGGCGAAAAACTCTTCAAACGTCAGTCAACGATTATTTAATTTTTTTAATTTAATTTATAGAATTCCGCAACTAAGGCGAAAAACTCTTCAAACGTCAGTCAACGATTATTTAATTTTTTTAATTTAATTTATAGAATTCCGCAACTAAGGCGAAAAACTCTTCAAACGTCAGTCAACGATTATTTAATTTAATTTAATAAAAATGAAGGCATTAAAAAAATATATTTGCGAAGTATGAAATGCTGGAACTATGTTAGACTAAGGAAATCGTTTAAGTATTTTGTCTAATTTTTTGCATAGGTATGCCTAATATACATTTCTTTTATTATTACAATAAATGTCCTGTATTTAGTTATTTAAAGTATAACGTTTTTCTATTATTAACTGAGATTTTTGTAATAAATTATCTACGGGTTTTATCCCTTTTTCACCGATGAAACTATATTTATTGGAATTACCAAATTACTCATATGAAAAGTTTCGATGAGATCTACAACTTTGGTTTATTGCGATTTTGCTATATCTTTAACGGTTAAAAATATATTTCTATTGTTGCTCGCATATTCGAGACACTCCGTATTCTAAAAAAATCAATTATTCGAAAAATTAGAAGTATTTATTGTGGATAACGTAAACTAATCGAATTATTACTCAAAATGAATAAAAAAAGAAGCATAGATGGGAAGTTGCAAGCACAAAGGATGCTTAAGGTAGGGAAATCCAAACATAAGATTATAGTGATATGCATGTATGGCGAAATTACAAGTTCTTCATAGATTTATTGAAGGAACTGACTGCATTGTAGTACGCTCAAGATAAATGCTGAAGAAGTGCTGTCTACTTAGGAACAGTTAGAACCACTTCAACTAGAACGGGAGGTGCCCTTAGCTTTTCTTCTTACCTTCCTAGTGAAGATTCCAATATTAAGTGAATATTAATAAAAAAAAAAAAAAAAAAAAAAAAAAAAAAAAAAAATGCCTCACGCAGGTGCTGCATAATTAAGCACTTTCCTAAGAATTTGGGTAGTGTCGACTCCATTCCTGAATAATAAGCCTAAAATACGTACATTAATAAAATAAAAACTTGAATAGTTCTGCACTTTTACATTTGTAATGAGCAACTGTTTTAATTATTAATTTTGT
The DNA here is from genome assembly GCA_946811695.1 of Gonocerus acuteangulatus. Lineage (NCBI taxonomy): Eukaryota > Metazoa > Arthropoda > Insecta > Hemiptera > Coreidae > Gonocerus > Gonocerus acuteangulatus. Next base: position 85,935,508 of record OX328124.1, read on the forward strand.
ATTACATTTGCTTCCAGAATTTTGTGTATGCATGGTACTACACTACTTAATAAATACACAACTTCTATTTATCTTAAAATACGTACATTAATAAAATAAAAACTTGAATACTTCTGCACTTTTACATTTGTAATGAGCAACTGTTTCAATTATTAATTTTGTATTACATTTCCTTCCAGAATTTTGTGTATGCATGGTACTACACTACTTAATAAATACACAACAACTTCTATTTATCTTAAAATACGTACATTAATAAAATAAAAACTTGAATACTTCTGCACTTTTACATTTGTAATGAGCAACTGTTTCAATTATTAATTTTGTATTACATTTCCTTCCAGAATTTTGTGTATGCATGGTACTACACTACTTAATAAATACACAACAACTTCTATTTATCTTAAAATACGTACATTAATAAAATAAAAACTTGAATACTTCTGCACTTTTACATTTGTAATGAGCAACTGTTTCAATTATTAATTTTGTATTACATTTCCTTCCAGAATTTTGTGTATGCATGGTACTACACTACTTAATAAATACACAACAACTTCACATTTTCTTCTATTTATCTTAAAATGAAAGAAATGGGACACAAAAATCGGGATATAGCACCCCAAGCGGTAGATGTCAGAATACTACAACCCATATCAAGTCATATCTAAACAGACGCGCTCCTTGTGGGAGCTTTGCCTACGTTGGCGGGCAAATTTTATTCAAACATAGTTCTAACTAAAACACCACTTCCAATAGACCTATTTAGTTCATTTTTACATAACTTTTTTCTTATTGGATACCGAGGACGTATACAGCGATTCTTTACAATACAACTGAAATTAACATGAACTAATTAGCAATTTGGGTCTGGGGTAAACCCCTCCTACAAATGAACCAATTTAGTTTATGTTTACAATTTTTTTTTCTTTATGTGACCAACGAATAATGAGTTTAGTTGAAATATTACAACAATTACGGCTGATATAGGCAAATAACTACTTTGGCTCCAGAGTACCCCTCCCCCCTCCAGATGGACCGATTTTGATTATTTATGAACTTGTTTGCTGGGGGGGGGGGTAGTCTTCCCCCAGGAAACGTGTTCGTTAACAATAAAAATTCAGTCTGGGGTCAATTAAAGGATAGCACATTTTTGTAGAAGTAGAAAATCAAAATAAAATTATCAAATAAAAAATAAATTACTAAATATTACCTTCATTTAATGCATGAGGTTCTTCATTAACAAAAGAAGAAGAATTAATTCAGTTAAACTGCAGAAGGCACTCAGCGGCACTTTGTTTGCATGAGAAAAATCGTAGTGCTTACGAGTTTACGTTTATAAGCATCCTCAAAGCTTTATCTATAAGCGTTTTTGAGAAAACTGAGTTGAACCATGGATACCCGGCCTCAAATCAGCGGCTTATGTATGTTCCATAGAAATAGCAAGAAAGTTAAAATCAAAATATCGAAGCTGTACCAAGCTTTTCTGATGACATGTAATAAATATAACCGTTTGGAAGTTCTTAGTTCCTGAGAGCTATCTCTTTTATAATGTCAGAATTTTTTTTTACGATTCACATACACTCACTTAACTGACGCTTACGTTTCGAAAGTGTCATATTTTTTTTAATAAGGTTTTGTTTAATGAATATGATTAAGAATGATAACAATGTATGAGTTGTCTTCACATAGTTAACAATGTTGCTTGTTAAGGGAAGAGTAGTCTCCCTTACCACGACACTCAAGTACTTCCAGAACCCCTTGCAGTCAACTAGAATATTTTTCCTTTCTACTTTAAATGCACAGATATTATGTTTTTTTTTCTTTTCTATAAATTTACAAGGAAATTATTGATCTAATTTTTAGGGGCTGTGAAATGATTATTAGATAACTATATTACTACTATTTAGTATTATTTTCTGTTTTTGACTATCCTTTTCCTAGAAGTAAAAACTGTGAAGGTAGAAATATGTTGACTGTAATCCTGAGAGCGTTGAGTCGTAAGAAGGCACCCTCATAATCCTGAACCTGGGAAGGGGAGGGTAAATAGAGGAGCCGACCTCTGAACACACAGCAGTAGCTCCTTCTTAGGCCTTGTATTAAATCCAAAAACCTAGAAAGAGGCTTCCGTTCATCGCACACTTATCACGGGATTTACTTCTAAATATTTGTCGTGATAATACATTCTCTATTCCTGACTTTATTTACTTTCTAACCTAGAACGTGCGTGACAGAAATAACTAGTGAGAGAAAGAGAGAGAGAGAGAGAGAGAGTGAGAGAGAGCAATAGAACTCAACTTAAAAATCTTAAAAAGTTTTATTCTCAACTGCAGCTGAAAGGCCTGCGTCAAATAACGCACCCGAATAGCGTTTTTTTTTTTTTTTTGTTCTTATTCCTAGTGAAATTCTTAAAGAAATAGACTCTTTTATTAGTCTTATTTTTGGGCTATTGAGAAAATTTACTAGTACGTTTCTCATTTTCGTACCATATTATACTAAAAAAATCATTATACTGCTCAATTTAATTTTTAAAAACTCCAATCGAGAAGTAAGATAAATATAGAAACAAAAACGAAATACATCGGAGTACAACAGTAATATATGGTGCTCGCACACCATCTTCGAATTCCGGTCGGTTAGCTCCATTTCAAACAGCAAACATTATCTCTCATTTTACGTATTGACAACAACAATGACAAAATAAGAGAAAAAAAAAAAAAAAAAAAAAAATATCGTACAAAGCAATGAGTTAACAATATTGCGGGAGAATAATTATAGGGGACCCATTATTTACGTCAGAACATTTTTTGGAGAGAAAATTTAATTAGTTTTTAAATGACTACCGTCCACTTACCTGAATTTCAAACCCTTTTCAAGATATTATAATAATTAAACGAAGAACCCAAAACTTTTCATATTTGACAATAAAATATTTAGCATCTAATTCTTCCCTGATTTCAAATGCAACCAAACCTTAAATATCTTTGTTTAGATGAATGTTATACATCTGGATAAAATTTCAAAAGAATAAATCGTTTCTGAATACCTAAACCTTTACTAAAGCATTACTAATGGTTTCGTTCGATTTCCTGCGTTTACGAACCTATAAAATGAGTACCTGCAAGCACATTAACGGGAAAAATTAGGCATTAAAATGTTTTTCGCTCAATTTCTGACCCGAAAACTTCTCCTGACAAACTATTTTTGTACCAAATTTCATCAAAATCGAACCATCTTGGGAAGCTATAAAGCGAACAGACAAATAAATATAAGAATATATATATATATATATATATATATATATATATATATATATATATATATACGCACAAATTTGAATCACCATTACACAAATATGATGTAAGGGTTCTGAAATGTGAAAATGTCAGATTGTGCTAAGTTTACTTAACAGAGGAAGCCCATATATTTAGAGGGATTATAGTTTAAAAATATTTAAAAATGTTTCTACGGTATAGACATTTCTAAGACCAATTCTTTTCCCCCGCTTCCTCTAATATGTATACATTGTATTTACATTGAACTTAGTACCTAGGATAAACTCGCAAAAGGTTTTGTAGGTAACCGGCTCTATTGATTATAGAAACTCAGATGTGAAAAAAAGATAAATGCTTTGGGATCGCTGATCCAAATCCGGTGTCCTTTTGACCTGATCGGGTCGAGGTTAGGATCATTTCAAAGTCAAATTTATTGGGGTCACCGTAAACACAATAAAACATAGTACCTCTATCCGTCCGAATAGTTCTGTTAATGCTCTTTATTTCTACATTTCAAATACTTATGTAAAGCATTTACCGGTATTAAAACTACTTATACAAGAGGGATTAATACAAGAATAGGTTACAACTCTCTTATTAATTGTTTGGATTTAGCAAATATATTGTAATCAATATGTAAATTTCAAGCAAAGATTTTAATTTCTTCAGTCTGTGTAAACAAAGCTGTCTGTGTAGCAATTACCCAACACAATATAAATGTATAAACGTAAAATGAAATAGGCAAATACAAAATAAAAAAACAGCTTGTAATTCAGAGTATATTTATAGACTTGGATTTAAAATAAAAAAAGTAGGAAAAGCATTTTAAATGTAATGACAACTTCTATTTGTTTTATCTGAATAAAACCATTTGACGGGCTTGCAGCAAGAAGGAGGCAGCTCCATTTTTGGGCATTTTGAGTTCACAACATTAACATGGATTTAAAAATCATCCCTATTTTCTGGTACTATAGGGAAGCAGCTCTGGTCACTTTAATAGTGGAATCACATTAACTAAACCGCTGTGTGAGGTCCTTTATGGACGGTAAATGTGAAGACCAGGGTTCTAGGCACCGATTATTTTGGAATTTTGCACTATATCATATTTTGATGCACTAAACACGAATCCGTTAAAAAAAAAAAACTCGCTCTCAACTAGGAATGAAGTTATTAAGCACTTAAGTTCACTGTTATTCAGGTTAAAGTTGCCGTAAACAGCGTATTTGTGACCATGCGCATGCGCAAACATCTGACATTGAGAAACAAACAACTCTCGTTTGAAATGTTGATAAACTATTTATAACCTCCAAAAAATCGGAATTCTATCCATATCAGCGATTTGGATTGATTAGAGGTTTGATATCTTCTTGAGCGAGAGTAGCGAGCGGAAACACATAGCACGTCTGCCCAGAAGTTGTCCATGTGTCAAATGTCATTCTTCTTAATAAGCATATTTATTAATACGCTGTTTACTCCAACGTTTATAACCTTCATAACAGTGAACTTTAGTACTTCATAACGTCTTTACTAGTTGAGAGCATTTTTTTTTTTTTTTTTTTTTTTTTTTTTTTTTTTTTTTTTTTTTTTTAACGTATTTGTGTTCAGTGCATCAAAATACGATATAAAATTTCAAAATAATCGGTTCCTAGAACCCTCGTCTTCACAGTTACCCTATTGACTTTCCAGCTGCTCATAGGGTACCAGAAAAATAATGGTCATCCTTTGGCCAGATAATTCTCCTATGGAAGATTGGAAAAATAACCCCCATAACGACCCCCGCAAAATTGACCTTGAAATGTTTTTCCAGGTCAAATTTTTTTATTGCATATTTCGAATCTACTAATCACGAGGAAGAAGAAAGGTAACGTCACTATAGGTCGGAAATGACTCTTTATGGTCAAAAAGATCATTAACAACGTACTCGTGGCCCATTCAATTCCAATTGCCAAATGGTGGCCAATTTTGATACCATTTTTTTTTACAAGTTCTACTAACTTTTCCTTACGCCAAAATACCTCGTAAAAAAAAAAAAAAAAAAAAAAAAAAAAAAAAAAAAAAAAAGAAAAAAAAAAAAATCTAGTATAAAAAATTATAAGTACATTGAAAAACGAGCGTCTCAGCGGCATTGTTGAAAGTTTTAATTATCGACAAAAATAAACATTGTCATTATGCAAACGCCTTCCCCTTCCCCCTAAAAAGAAAATATTCGCAGTTAATAGGATTCTCTTAATAATTTTTAAGATTACAGATAAAAATCAAGGCTGTTCTTGAACTTTTTGATCCTAAGGACTGAAAAATAACTGGAAGAAGTTTTGAATATTATCTTTAATGAAGGTTTTAATTCAAATATTTTCGCCTGTCATCATTGGATCGTAAATTCCATTAATTGAAGTAACGAATGTGACCTCTGAGTCGTTGCTTTCTACGGATTTGGAAAATGTGTATGTGCAACTTGAACACGAGTTGAAAGCTGTAAATAAGGCATGTTCTGTTCTAGGAATTTAACCTGCCAAAATGCATTCATCTGGCCCGATCTAGGTGATGAAATAATGAACTGTGAAAGCATATTCCTTGGAAATATGACAATGAACCAGTCTCTACTCTGCGGATGTTGGAATAGATGTGTGTTCCGCGCGTTGTGAGAGAAAGGGCGTAGGTCATTCATGTCATTTTGAAAGAGTTTGGACACGATAACGCCTTCAAATACCCTGTTCAGCCATACGTCCCTTACTCGTCCTTTCAACTCTAAATATCCTGTTCACCTCTTGCTTTCTTACTCACCACTCAAACTCAATACCTCATGCTTAGCATTTTCTCCCTTACTCACTCCCTTATTCCAACTCTATATCGCATGTTCAGCACTTAATCACTTGCTCAGTCCTTAATTCTAACAGATACTGACTAATTGCAAAGAACGAGACAGACTAAATCTACCGCATGACATGAACGAACTTTTGAGAGATGACAGCCCACACATTAACACAATTCTCACTCACCTTAAAGACTCAAATATTTACAATTTCATTTAGCACAGTAGAATTTATTAAAACATGTATGACTTAACGTGAAGTGTAGTAATGGACACATTCCTTAAACGTTAAGGAGGAAAGTTGTTGATGCATAAAAATTGTTAAAGTTTCACACAAGAGTCATCTGAATTTCCCCAAAACTCTTAACGTATAATTTATTCATTTACGATAACGAGAGTGGATTCTACCGCCACCATTACAAAAGAGCAAGTCGCTATGTTCGCGAGCTCTTAAAATCAATAAATAATTCTAACTCTATATCTCATGTTCAGTACTTGCTGCCTCACCCACCTTTCCAGCTCTTAACATCCCGTTCAGCCCTTGCTCTCTTACTCACCACTCCAACTCTATATCTCATTTTCAGCATTTGCTGCCTTCCATAGCCTTCGAACTCTGAACATCCTGCACATCCCTTCTCTCTTACTTGCCCTTCCAACTCTAAACATCCTGTTCACCTCTTACTCCCTTACTCACCCATTCCAACTCAATATCTCATGTTCAGCACTTCCTCTCTTACTCAACCTTCAAACTCGGAACATCCTGTTCAGCCCTTGCTCTCATACTTGCCCATCCAACTCTAAACACCCTGTTCACCTGCTGCTCCCTTACTCACCCTTCCAACTATTAACATCCCGTTCTTGCTCCCTTACTCACCATTTCAACTATATGTTCCACCATTCAAACTCTCTTGTTCGACCTTTTGCTACCTTACTCGCCCTTCCAACTGTAAATATACGGTTCCTGTTTTTGTTCCACGTTTTATTTCCTGTCCAACTAACTGTATTTTTTCGCTGGTTGTTTAGTCCGTTGTTATAATACGTTTAACGCGATAACGGAGATATTATGTTCGCAGCATTTACGTTTAAATATTATTTAAGGGTACCGAAGCACTCAGCGGTTTCCACCGAGTCGGCGGAATTGGCCTTTGAATGGAAGCCATGAGCAATAAAAATAGGACTCCCGATGCTCTGGTAGTTCAAGGTAGTTAATTTCCAAATGTTACAAATTCATGATTAGGAAATACCGTATGAGAAATGATTGTTAAAATATATTTATGCTTAACAAAAAAGAAAAAAAGAGGATTCGGGGACCAATAGGTTTTCCAAATATAATAAAAAATATTTTGTAATTATGAAATGTTGATTTTATATAAGTGAAAAAGTGGCGAGTGGCGAAAAAGATGTAATATAGGAGAGATGAGAAAAGACAAAAACCGGATTGCCTGGAGGAAGTTGTTGGAAGGGGCAGTAGCTGGGCATCAATAAGCCATAAGCTGCCCTTGGGGGCTTCGGCAAAAACATTACACCCTTCTCCTACGTAGCCTCCACGATTAGGCTATAGCGAACCCTACTCCTAAGCCATTACTTCAGGGAGCATCTTATTCTCTCTATATACATATCTCAAAGAGAATAGTCTTTATTCAATAACTTCATTTTTGCTATATTTTCGTGTATTTAGAACAAAAGAAATAATAAAAACACTAATATAAGCTCACTTTTAGCACTTTCCTCCGAAGGAAAGTAGCTATTGAGGTTGGACTCATGACGGAATTTTTGAAAAATTTCTTCAAATCTTTATCGATCCTACCTAGTAGACACAGAAAATGACCCCCGTTAAAATTTATTTATATATATATATATATATACATATATAAATATATATATATATATATATATATATATATATATATATATATGCATATATATATATATATATATATATATATATATATATATATATGTGTGTCTGTTAACACGATAGCGCCCAGAGTTTTTGTTTTTTCGTCACAAAACTTGGTATATAGCATTCAATAAGCAAACGATTGAACGAGTTCGTTAACCACCAAAGTCGGTCCACCGGAAGGGGGGGGGGGTCCCCGAACCCAAAACACTAATTTGACCATGTCAGCCGTAATATTTGTTATATTTCAACGAAACTTGGTATTCGTAGTGATAATATAGAGAGAAAAGTGAGATATAAAAATGAACTAAATCGGTTCATTAGAAGGGGGGGGGGGGTTTACTCCGGACCCACAATACCAATTCGCCACTACCAGCCGTGATTTTTGGTATATTTCGACGAAACTCGGTATTCGTAGTTGTAATCCAAAGGTAAATATGTGTTGTAAAAATAAACTAAATCGGTTCATTAGGAGGGGGGGTTTACTCCGGACCCACAATACCAAATCGCCACTACCAGCCGTGATTTTTGGTATATTTCGACGAAACTCGGAATTCTTAGTGGTAATCTACAGGTAAATATGTGTTGTAAAAATAAACTAAATCGGTTCATTAGAAGGGGGGGGTTTCTCCGGACTCAAATTCCTAATATACTCATACCGGTCGTAATTTCTGCTGTATTGGTACGAAACGCGGTATACGTCGTGGGTAACTCATGAGAAAGAAGTGTTGTAAAAATGAGCTGAATCCGTCAATCGGAAAGCGGGGGTTTAATTTGTAATATATTTCAATAGAAAACCCGCCAGAAGTAGGTTCACAAAGCCGCCGCAAGGAGCGCTTTCTACCACTAGAGTGACTGTATCCTGTTCCTGCGTTAGATCAAAATACGATAATATGAGGTTTTTGTATTTATTACGTAGTGTAGTAGTTACCATGTGTAAACATAACTCTGGAAGCAAATTAATAATTGAACAGTTACTCATTACAAAATTAAAAGAGAACTATTCATGTTTTTATTTTATTTATGTAGGATAGTTTAAGCAAATTGTTCTGGAAAGCAGTCTACTCTACCCAAATTCTGAGGAAAGTGCTTGGTTATGCAGCTCCTGCGTGACGGACTTTTTTAAATATTAAGCAGTTCATGAAAAATCGCAATTTTTAGCTAACAAAATGGCACTTAATCAATAACAACTACTTCCAAAGCAACCATCTGAACATCCTAAGCCTCAATTACCACATGGATATGGTAATCAGCAAACAACTAGCGGCGCTCTCCTTAACTCTCGGTGGTGAACTGGTTGATATAGTTCACTAACCGGCGTCACGTGAATGTAGAGGAATCGAGCTTCAGCTAGAATGCGAAAGTGAGGGGTTTATGGTCCGTCCTTATGAAGAAATTCTGGCCTTCGATGCTTTGAAGCAGATTCTATTGTCTGAGGGAACAGGAACGGTTTGTGAGGTAGTTCTTCTGAAACACTTATCGTCATATCATAACTATCTGAATAAGCTATGTCGCAATTACCGGAGGGATTTGGTAACTAGCGAACGAATCGCTCGCTGCTGGCTGGGCTCCATATCAACTTTCGCTGACAGGAAGAAATAGCCCGCAAACGAGCGGACACTGCTAAAATATATTATCAATTACTAAAGGAGGCCCCAATTAGTGTTTTCTTGTTTACAAATATGGAATTTAGTATTCCTAAGCAAACGATTGGATGAGTTCATCTATCAGTAAAATTACCACTATAATGTGAAAGATATATCTTGTCACTTTGCTGTGGATGGTGAAGGGAAAGTGGAGGTACCTATAGGCAATGATGGCCTCACTGAGTTGCCACTCCTACCTCTTGTATTTTTGCGCCTTGCCAGAGCGTGGGCTGGGAGGGTTGTAGAACAAGCAACGGCGAGCCCCCTCTGCGCTCTCTCCAATAGACAAGTTATACCTCTCACACTGCAGTGCCGATAGGACTGCAGTAATAATAAAAAAAGTAAGTAGTACAATAAAATTATGCTAATAAATTTAATGAATGTGTAGATTCCTGCTAATTTTATTTACTCTCATCTACAGCATTATTACAGACTTGAACACTTTGATAGAATATATAGCAAAAAAAAGTATGCCACGCAGGAGCTGCATAACTAAGTCCATTCCACATGTGAATAGTTCTGCTATTTTATATTCATAATGAACAGCTGACTCAATGACCAGGGTATTCGGATGGAGCGCATGTTCAGCGCGGTTTGGCGGCTTATTTCAATCTGAACGTACTGTATAGTAAACCCCAATTTTTAATGAGCCGATTTAGTTATTATAAAAAACACATCTTCCTCTTTAAATACTCAGGACGTTTAGCGAGTTTCGTTAAAATTCAACAGAAATTACGAACGGTGTGAGCAAATTAATAATTTGGTTCTGGAGCAAAACCCCCCTTTCCAATAGGCCGATTTACATTATTTTTACAAGACATTTTTCTCATTTATTTATATTTTATAGTGGCCCAATCTTCTTCAATCCAATATTTTTCTCTTTAGATGCCTAACACATTTATACAATTTCGTTAGAATATAAGAAAAGTACGGCCATTATGGGCAAATTTGCAATTTTTTGTCCGGCGTTAGCCCCCCCCCTCCAAGAGGACATTTTTTGGTGATTAACGTGCTTGTTTACTAAGGGAACTATGTACCAAGTTTAGTCACGAAAACAAAAAAAAAAAAACTCTGGCTTGTTAACAGACACATAGACACATACAGTACATTTTTACAGGGATAATTTTCGAATCGATTCATTCATGAGTTCAACCTCAACAGCAGCCTATAAATTCGTTCATAAAACCCTAAAAAAAATTACGAAAGCAAAGGGAAATGAATTTCTTCCCTCTGTTTTAAATTGATGCATGTCCTTATGTTTAATTTAGCTTTATATTGGAGAAGCAAAAGGAAACGCATTCGGTCCTAAATGCTCCAACATGTTGGTATAACAGCACAACCCTGTTGTAATGGGAAAGATAACATTTTGTCTAAGGTAGTGTAATGTTGGGCGGAAGAGCTCCTGTTGGAGGTATGAGATTTGGCCTGGGTCCAAAGCATTACCTGGCTGTAGAGTGTTATGAGGAACCCTGCCAGCCCCCCCCCCTTATATGTTTTATGGCTACCCTCTCATAAACACTTTTTATGTTTATCATCCTTTTACTCGACCTCTTCTCGCATCCCATCAAACCCTTACTTTTCCTGAATATTAATTTCCCTACAAGTATTTCCTCTTCTTGAGCCTTTGAGGAAATCTTAAATATTACTAAGGTTTTTAATGATGCGGAAGGTCATTAAGTTCTAGAGAAGGTGTATCTGAATAGGTTTCTTCATAATTAAGTTGGTCTTTTTCCATAATTAAGCAGTTCTTTAAGCAAAGGGGCCTTTTTAAAAGTGGTGTCTTTTCTACAGGAGATGCTTGTCGTTAATTTTACTGAATTAACTAGGTCATTTCTTTGAAGACCTTTGGCATTATTTTGTTCAATTTCATTCATTTTCGCATCATAGTTCCTGAATTATATAAGTAATAGTATATATTTAATTTTATACATACACATAATTTCATGTATTTTAAAGTGTAAAATAAATGTATAGCCAACATACAAGAATGAGCACCCAGAGAAGCAAACAACAAGAGACACAAATCACATGAAAGGAACGAATTAAACAATCAAAATTGTGAGATAATCTTATAATAAAAGACTGGAAACGCTAGCCATCCCCCGTAATCGGAAAAATGGATTACATCTTTCAATTAGACATCGCCCAAAAAAAAAAAAAAAAAAAAAAAAAAAAAAAAAAAAAAAAAAAAAAAAAAAAAACAGTGGTGAAACACCAGGAATCCGTTACGAAAATTTAAAAGTTCCCAGGAGCACCTGCATAGGGCTTTCTTCATTTCATGGCCGGGCAAAATCATTGATAATTTTCCCCTACACCGTAATTCCAGGTACACAGTTAATATATTGATTTCAAGCCTTACTGAAGGTCTTAAGTTCATTAGTTAAAAAAAAAAAAAAAAAAAAAAAAAAAAAATGGTAGCTTTTTTAGTAATGCTCCTGTTTTCATTATTTCTAATCGACTTTTTTTGTCTGTAATTTATAAAATTACTTATTGGCCGCAGCCGTGTGACTCACAAGTGCCTAATAATTATTAACGACAAACCTACATGTCGATCATACAACACATACCTCACAATCAATTAATACTGATTGAGTGCAACTTAAGACGTGATCTAAAAAAATATGAAATCAAAATTTAGTCATTTAAGAGTACGATGAGCAAAAAGACAGTTTTACATCGCAGTTATCTGCGGAAAAAGGGACATCTTTCAATTTTTATTTTAACGTAAATTTACACATGACACAGTTTTTTTTTGTTCGTTTTTTTTTTTTACTAATAGGTGCTTTCTTTGCTTTCTTTTTAATAATAGGTGCCAAAGTCCTTTGCACCAGGTGATCTACGTGAAGAGCAGCCGCCATCCGATGATGGGGATCCCAACCCAAAATCTTAGGCGCGAAGTGCTTACTCCTGAGCAGTCTCGGGCTTCTGGTCCCCTCTAATTCTATGTTTGGCAACAATGAACCTACTTCCATGCTTCAGGTCATGCTTCTGACACCCCGAAGCTTATCATATTGGTTTCTCTACAAATTACCTGAATTAATTCATTATTTTTCATTTATAATTAGATGATACTATTTAAGCCAACACTCACCTTTCTATTTCGTTTCAGGTGGGCTGGTTGAAAGCGGAGGACCAAACCGTTTTGACAATGCATACACGAGTGGTTACACACAACAGCAGAATCAGCGTCAGCCATGACAATGATCGAACCTGGAAGCTACACATCAGGCAGATCAAGGAATCCGACAGAGGTTGCTACATGTGCCAGATAAACACAAGCATCATGAAGAAGCAAATAGGCTGTATAGATGTCAATGGTGAGTGTATACAATTACTGTAATAATTGTATTTGCAAATTTTAAAGTTCTTGAATATTCATTGGGATTTAACAGAATTCAATGAATATTGGAATTGTCTCCATATTTTCCAGAATCATCATTAAAAAGAGAACTAAACAGTATGTAAAATATTTTAATGAGTAAATTTTCATGAAAAAATTCCCTGTTGCGACAAAAAAGGGCGGCGCTCCTGTAAATGCATAGTTACTCTGGCGCTAGTTGCCAATGCGCCGGAAGAACGAATAAAGTAAAATAATCTATTTAACTTTACAAACCTAACCTAATTTAATATTACGCCCTGTCCTAAGTTACTTACTTGAAACAAACTCTTGGACTTTAGTAGGATATCTTCAGTATATTATTGAACTTTAGTTACAAACTTGTTGCAAGCTCCTTAACATTCATTACATCCTCTTTCATTTTACATGCCAATTTACCACTCATAAAATAATAACAAATCATAAATAGCCTATGTAAGAATGATTGTTTATTATTAATAATATGGATAGTATAATCCAGGTAATAAAGTAAATATAATTAATACTTGATGCCCGTAATAAATCATCAACATCAGACTTGACTAAAACCTTACGAACTAACTCAATATGCGAATGGGAAAGAGTTTCGTTGAAAATCAGTTCCAAATTAAGAGAAACCAAAAACAACATGAACATTTCTCTCGACGTGACGAAGTCATTTTATCCAGGCTTCGGATAGGACATAACCTACTTACCCGTTCGTACTTGCTAGACAGAAAAGATAGACTGACTTGTAGACAGTGTAACAGAACTCTACTGTTTACATATACTGACAGACTATAGACAACGCAGGAACTTGACAATTCCCCACGACTGACATGACTTACTAACAGAGGGCAGCCAATAAAACGAAATACTTCTTTCACATCTCTATACATGTATTCTTCGGCGAAAATATATTGTTTCATTCTGTCTTCGTTGTAAATAACCATTGTTGTTGCTTTCTGTTTTGTGTTCGTCAATTTTTTTTCTATTCTTTTCTTGAGTTTTATTTTATTTATGTTTTGTCTTTATTAATATTACAACCTGATTCCTACTTTAACGGACATTGATTCTGCTGTCCTGATGAGTTAATCGCCTCCGTCTGGGAACTCATAATAAATTAAATAAATAATAATTAATCAATTTGGCGATAGAATTTTGTGGTTCTTTACACTCTAGCCTCAAACACCATGAGACCCAGCTGATATAATGTGATGCTACAGTAATCCATGGTGATTTTCCTTGTTGATGTTTCATGAAAGTAAAGAGGAACAATATCTATGCTCAAGCATTGTTGGTAGTAAAGTTCCACGGAGAATGTAATTAAATATTGTTTACAGTAGGCTGGAAACATGAGCTGACGGTATATTCTGGTTGATACAAAATATTGGAGGCTATAAAATACTCCTTACTACATTAAAACAGCTTGAATTTTAATAGTTTGGAAATAATGTTTCGTAAATAATATATTTTATATATTTTTTTATCCTTGGATTTATTCCTAAGTCCCCTAATAATAGTAATGATAATTCTTGCCAATATCAGATTTCAAATTTTGTTAAATGTATCGATTTAAAGCCATACTGAAGGTTAGTTCATTATTTTTTTTAAACAAGGTAGATTTTTTACGAAAGCTTATGTTTTTACTATTTCTAATCGAAAAAAGTTTTCAGTGTGGCAAAAATTATCAATATGGGCTAGCTCCCAAAAAAGAACGCATAAGTTACATGTTTCCGCCATGTGCTATATCCTATAACGGGAAATAAAAACGTTTTATATTGAAGTAATCAATGAATGTTCTTTCCAATACTGCTTTGAAACCAAAAGAAATAAGGTAATTTCTACGTATTATTTATTGGCTTAGTGCATAAACTATATAAGAAATTTTATTGAGAGGAGATCCTTAACCGTTGGTGACGCGAAGGTAGAAATTGTCAGGGTAGTGTCGTGGTATCTTAATAAAACTTCATTTTTTTATGTGAAAATGGGTTCTATTATTTGTCTGCGTTTCGGCTTGAAATCCAAGAATTCATCACAGCTGTAGAACAAGTAGGACAGATTTAATACTTACATATGTGTGTGTATATATATATATATATATATATATATATATATATATATATATATATATATATATATTCATTATATTATCACGTTTCATGTTTGGCCTGCTACTTTCAGTTCTTAGTTTATTAATTGTGCTTTGTAACTTGAAAAACTGTTTATATCAGCTGTCAAAAGAGTTAATCTCAAACGTTGTGGATCTCACTTTAATCATACATTAAAAATTGTCTACAATAATGTTGAAAGGATCTTACCGTGGATAGCGCGTTTTGCGGTTTCTTTTGCTTATGCAGTGCCTACATAAGAAGATGCGAGTTCGAGTCCCACCTATTGTAGATTGAGTTTCTTCTTCACTGGGCTCGTCGAAAAATTTACTTGCTTTACCATGAATGTTTAGAAAGGGTGGGAACCTACAGATAGACCAGAGCTAATGCCCTAGACGTCGGAGTACCGAAAATGTTTATTTTTTGAAAAAATACCCTAGTAAAAATTTTCCAACTCTAGGAGAAACTAAGAAACCACACACCAAAAATACTTAGGTATCAATGGCCATGTTGAATACTCCGGTTCCCATACGTCAGCAAAGTTTAGCAACGTCGGGTGTGACAAGTACCCGAATCGGGGACCATCCGCGTGCTGTTGGCATTATAAAACGTTGGTAACATGTAGATAGCCCAGCGAAGGTAGCCAGCCCAGTTGTTGATACGCCGTAAATATATATATATATATATATATATATATATATATATATATATATATATATATATATATATAAGAATCACCTGAAGGAGTTGTTGAGTAATTGCTATGAAGGTGTGAGCGGAGAGTGAGAATTAACTTCTGACTGGATTGAGACGAATGCCCCTCATTGGTGTTAGCCTGTTCTTTGATCACTCTAGTGACGAAGGTACAGTTAGGGCTAAGTTATCTCTTCCACTCCCATTCGTCACCTTTTTATACACGGCATGTCCTGATTGGAAAATCAATTCCTCTTCTACACGCTATTGTTTCACAGGTAGTGATTTTACAATTTCCTTTCTAAATTGTCCAATAACGATTTTACTAAACCGTGTGGAAATGGTTTATATATGTGCAAGACAATTGGAAAAAATGGTCCATATTTATTTAATGTCCTCTTATTTTTATTGATATAATAATCAGTGAAAAATATATTAATATTTTTCTTTCTTGCTGGAAATATCTCTTTATGACATATAAGCATTGTGCTTCCATATCGGTCTTCTCCGCAGTGTCTTCTGGAAAGCTTGAAATAAATGCAGTTAATAGATTGTGAATAACTTAGATATCTACTCCAATGAACTTGAAGAAAAGTGAGATATATGCTGGTTTACATATGCTCAGAAAACTTATAGTAGAAAAATTACACATTTGCCTCTTTGACTTACTCCCGGAAAGTACTATTAGAAAAAAAAATTCGTTTTATATACAGTTAAACCTCGTCAACTCGGACGTCGAGCCTGTTTTAAAAACAAAATTATGTTGTTCAGTGTAGTAAATGAAGACTTGTTTTCCGGACGATAAATTGCTATTCTCAGAAGGTAAATTACACGAGTTACCCTAGGTTAATGTACGCGAGTTTTCCTAGCGTCACGGTCGAAGTACGGTATCGTTTTCTTGTTTCGTTTGCTCGTTGTTCGCGATTTAGACGACACATAGTTGGGACTATGGAAAAAAGGATGGAAACATTGACAAGAATTGATAAGGGAAAATCGTTAAAGAACATAGCTGCAGAGTTTGGGGTAGGAACTTCGACCATATCTGATTAGAAAAAGAACAGAAAACGCATTGAAGACATTTGTTTCAAGATGATTTCTAAGGAAAGTTTATGATGTTTATGACTCACGTAAAAGCAGTAGCAAACATTGAGGAATTGATGGCGTATTTCGAAAGTCATTTGAGAGCCAAATTGAATTTCTAATGTTAAAGCGGATGCGAGATCGCGCTGCTCGTAACCGATACACTAAACTAAGGCAGCAAAAGCTCACTGCCTTTACTACAGACTAGTTTGTAGCTACTGAATACAGTGCAAATACATAGGCTATTACACTACTTACAGTGTATGTGTTTTTAGGTGAAAGCGTGTCAAGAATAATTTTTATACTCCATTAAAAATATTTTGGTGATTTTTGTGTGTGTTTTTTTTTTTTTTCGTTTTTCCGTCATTCTCCGTTTTTTCGCCCGGATTTTCGTTAACTCGGATCAGCCCTGGTCCCAGTTGATCTGGGTAAACGAGGCTTTACTGTATTCTCTTTTACTGGAAAATATGTTTTACTGCTAAAATCAATTATAACACCGCAAGGAGTACTGATAAAACAAAGAACCATTCTAAGCAAATAGTGCTGATGGAATTACTGAAGAATGAGAAACCGTTTTGGACTGGAGGATATGATTGATGGTGTATTGAAGAGAGAGAGTAGAGTTAACACACGAGATACCGCGGAAGGCATTAGAGCCCTAGTATGCTCGAGCACGTCTCCAGACTCCGAACCCCTAGTTACATATTTACCGCTCCTTATAACCCCAGCAGTTCTAGAGCTGACACTCATTCAACCAGTCGGTAGAACAAACTAGTTGTCGAAGTTCTAAACCGCCATGTAGCCCCACTCCTTTGGAACTGCTTTCAATTCATGAACCAAGTCATGGATACCCTGTCAAAGTTACCCAATTAGCTGGTATGTGCTCTGATCCACGGCTGACTACAATGCCTAACTTGGTAGCCTGCATACGCCTCTGAGCTATGGAGCTTTATTCAGTCTAACCTTTCTTTCAGCACCTTCCGAAGGAATGTAGCTATCGAAGGTGCACCAATGGAAGAATTTTTGAAACTAATATCCAAATATTCAAGTTGCAAGATGCATTCGTTAATTTATATCGACTATAAAATAATATATAATAAACAGTGATAACTAGACAATAATGTCCGATATATATATATATATATATATATATATATATATATATATATATATATATATACATATATATATACATATATATATATATATATATATATATATATATATATATATATATATATATATATACATATATATATATACATATATATATATATACATATATATATATATATATATATATATATATATATATATATATATATATATATATATATATATACCTGGAGCTCTCTATGTACATAGAAATAAACTTGGAGGGTGAAAAAAAAAAATAAGGACGCTCGGATCTCAGTCATCCATAAAAAATACTATACAATATATATATATATATATATTGTATAGTATTTTTTATGGATGACTAAAATCCGAGCGTCCTTATTTATTTTTTATTTTATTTTTTCCACCCTCCAAGTTTATTTCTATGTACATAGAGAGCTCCAAGCCCGACGGATTGGACCCTGGAGTTGGACTTAATAACTACGCCTTATGCTACGCTTACGTACTAGAATGGAGATATATTTACAATCGGGGGGACTTAAGCCTACTTAGTCTAAAGTACTAAAACTAGGGGGAGGTCTCACATCAATTATACTATTAAGAGGTGTGAGGCATCCCTCAAAATTATTAAATCTCTATCTCGAATAAAGTGGGGCGCCGAAAAAAATAGTTCTTTTACATATTTTCGACGCACTATTGAGATCCAGAATCGACTACGGAAGTGCAATCTATGGATCCGCTCGCAGGTCGTGGCTCCGCCAGTTGGACAGGCTGTACAATGCGGGGCTACGAGCTGCGATCGGCGCGTTTCGTACAAGCCCATTGGATTCTATCTATGTGGAAGCTGGACATCTACCTCCGGAGTATAGAAGAAATCTTGTGGTGCTGACATGCACAGCTTCCCTGAGATGCCAGGCAAATCATTTTATATCCATTATGTAAACGACCATAGAACATCTGAGATTTATAGTCATAAACGTTCTAGAACGAGACCACTAGCAGCGAGGGCCGATGAAACTATCCTGTTATACGGTGGTACCTGGAGGGGTCTCACGGTGATTCGACCGCTCGCCGTATGCCCGTGGACCTTACCAGACTTTAATATCGACCTCACTATAGGCCAATACCACAAAGAAACCACTTCTATTTTAATGTATAAAGCTGGCTTTCTTGAAAAAATTCAAAAATACGCTGAATATGACATTATCTTTACAGATGGCTTTAAAACAGATTCTGGGACAGGATGTGGTACCTATATTTATAATGGACGGCAACTTTCAATCCCTCTAAATCCAGGAACGAGTGTCTTCCATGCTGAGTTAACTGGAATTAAAAAGGCTCTTGAGCAATACGGAGATCTCAGCCAAAGGATATAAGTGTGCACTGATTCCTACAGTTCTTTAGCCGCACTTAAGGACAAATTTTCAAGAAATAACCTAATATTAGATATTTTTTATACCTTAAACTCTATATTTTCTAAAGGAGCGACTGTAACATTTCTATGGATACCTGGCGATAGTAACATTGAAGGAAA